>JAURVB010014433.1:0-105232 GCA_033002965.1 Piper betle | reverse complement strand
CAAAAAACAACTTATCTTTGATAACTTTGTCAAAAATTAATATTTACTTCACTGTTTAATGATCCGCAACTTACATGTGAAGCTATCATGTCCCAAGAGAGTTCCTACAATCCACAGACAACAAGCTGGTCATCTTTGAGGAAATGGGAGGAGACCCAACAAAGATCAGCTTGAAATCCATATCAACAGATAGTGCTTTTGGGCATTTCTCCGTCAACATCCATCGAAGATTGGGTTCATCATTTCTGCGACTCAAGTGCCCTTCTGGTAGAAGAGTTTCGGCCGTAGAGTTTGCAAGCTATGGAAACCCAATAGCGGATTTTGGAAATTTTGCAGTTGGAGGTTGTCATTCTACAAATTCTAAATCTGTTGTAGAAAAGGTAATGTGACTACTGACTAGTTGTTCACCCAAGCGATGGACAGTTAGTTAAAAATTATCATGATTTATCTATAAAAGAAATATCTTAACTTATATGAAATAAATTATTAATTTGAAAATGTCAAAAGAGGCCGATGGTTAAAAATTATAAAAATTATACTATATTATATAAATTAATAAAATATAATTTAAAATATAGAATATACATCAATTTGTACACACAATAAAATATTTCCTATTTTCTTTTTTTATTTCCACTCTTTCTTCGACATATTTTTTCACTTCCCTTCTCTCTTTATTTTACACAAGAAAGTGTTACTTTCTTTTTTCTTTTTCTTTTTCTCTCTCTCTTTCCTCTCTTTCTTTAACATATTTTTTTCTCTTTTTATTTCCTTCTTTTCGATTGTACACGTAAGTAATATCTTGTACACATGGCATCTTAATATGCGGTTTGTTTGTTATTATAGTTTAATAGCATAGATTCATCTAATCATGAACCTTTTTCCTAGTTAATGAAATGTCTACATTGCATGCTATAATAATATTCTTGATTATTCTTTCATTGACTAATATTTATTTGGATTAAGATTGGAGTTATGCTTAGCATTTCTGGGCTGATATGTTGATAACATTTTTCAGGCGTGCGTGGGCAAGGAGAGTTGCTCACTGTCACTGTCTACAATGAGTTTTGGTGGTGATCCATGTCCAGGAACAACAAAATCACTGATAGTTGATGCAACATGTACATGACATTCTTCAAGTTTCACCTAATACCTCTATAAGAAAAGATTCAAACAGGGCCATTGTTTCTGCTACAATGGGGTTGCTGATCAGCTGATTTTTTTTTTTTTTAAAACGAATTCTTCTTTCTGGAGAATTTTTTATTTTAGATATGAAGTGGTTTTAGATTTATCTTGCTTCTAAATCTCCGACTGACAAGGCCATCTTAATGTTTTTTTTTAAAAAAATTATTATTATTATTTTTTGAGAGGTGGTCATCTCATTGTTGGGTCATACAAGAAAAAGAGATATTATAGTTTGAGGGATTCATTTTCTATTGTTAAAAAAAGAAAATGGTATTTTAAGTACACTTTAAATTGGGCTTCTTTTATGTCCAAACTAAATTAGGCTTTCTTAAGTATCAAAATATGTTTTAATAGCATATTTCTTTGCCGATGTTGCAATGCTTTCAGGGTAACTATATATAATAACAAATGGAAATTTCTATGAAATTAGGGTAAACATGAAAAAGTTTCCTGTTATGCAGTACAACCAAGGCTGTGCTTGATTTTTTTTGGCCGTTGGATTTAATCCAACGGCTAAAAATAAAATTCATCCCATCCACACCCCCCTTAACCTGCCTCCAGTTGACCTCCTATCGCCCCCCACCACTCGACCTCCTCCCGCCGATTGCTGCCCTATCTCCTCCGTGCTCACTATTTGTTGCCCTGGCCTCCTCTGTGCCGGTGTCTTCCTCGACCACTCTGACTTTGGCCTCGAGAGGAACGTTGGCCCAGACCACTCCTAACCCCTCCCCACGCCGCCACCGCCGCCACCCCAGTCATGCTAGCTCATGTTCCACCTCATCAGCGACTTGTGACATCATTTTTAGCGGCAACATTTGGCTGTCGGGGTAGTTGCTGCCCGGGGCATGGCGTCGTCAATGGTGGGTTCAAACAAGGGCTCCTCTGTTGTGTGTGAGGTGGCGTCGAATGGTGAGATTGGCGAGACGATGACATCACTAGTCGGCGGCATCGCTAGCTGGCAGTGGGCGGTCAGCAGACGGTGGGGTGGTGTGGCAAAACAGAGGGGGCAAGGGTGATCGGTAGGCAGGGGAAGAAATAGGGGAGAAGGTCGGGGGTAGTTTTGTAAGAAAAACTTAACCCGTTCCCGCTTCGAGTCAATATTACGAAATATATTCTGAAAAATATAAAAAATACGGTAAAAAATCATAAAATAAAATAATTGAGTTCTAACTCAAATAATATATTCTAAACCTAATAACCCACCTAAAACTAATAACTTGCTTGAGTAAGAAATATAAGAGTGACTAATTTCCACCCTTGTAATTTTCTACTTGCTGACTGTATTCCTACTGTTATGTTCAAATATGATCATCGCCAATCAGTTTGGCCAAATCTGGCCACTTGCCATTTGTTGGATTAATGTGTTTAAAAAACATTTTAAGTTTGATGTTTGGCCCAAAATAAATGCATATTTAAAAAAATTAGTTACCTTTTTGGGTGGTTTTTCAACTAGTTGGTTTTAGCCTTTATTTTGATCGTCAATTTCTGTGCATTAGAGCATTGACCACTATTTACTTCTACCTTTACGAGAATGTGATTGGAAGAAGAAAAAAGCCTTCTCCTTAGTTCCCTTGAGATTCCTTGTAAGCGAAAATTGGGTTCGTGATTTAAATAATATTTGGAAATGTTCTTGACAATTTAATTAATTGAAGAAGACTTTTTCAATTATCCCATCTTTATCTCATTCCTAGAGAATGGATCAAAGCCTGAATCTATTTCAAATCGTGTAGAAGTGTTTGATCTGCTATATCTTGGGAGTAGAGGTAAGATTGTAAACAGTTATCTAATTTACTGATTTACTAACCGTTTCAAATTAAATAAAAAAAATAGTAAAAACCTTGTTCATCACATAAGAAATAATAAAAGTGGTTAAATGCTTGGTTAATTCAACCGAACCTATTTTTATTATAATTGGTAATGGCAGAAAGCTCTACCATAATTGATTTACCGATTTAATTAAATATTATTTAATTATTTTATATGTATCTATAAAACTTATTTCTACCTCAAAATAAATCTTGAAACTTTTAATTGTCAAAGTATCAATTTAATGAATTTACTTAGATTATCGATCTACTAATTTCATAATTTCTAACACTAGAGATACTTGGAACATTTAGAATTTTGAGAATGAGAAAGTATTTTGGGTAACTTAATTTTCAACCATCTTAATAAAGTTGGGTCTATATTATATAATTTTAACCAATTTAACCATATTTTAATCGTTTAACCAATGGTAAAATGGTGAAAATTAGATTATGGCAGAACTTTTTAAACTTGGTTAATGACTTAATTATGGTAAAAATTTTAAAATGGTAAATGATTATGGTCATGTTGTCGATTGAAATGTAATTGAGTCATTTATAGCCCTAGTTGGAGGCTCTAGTGCAAGACAACGACAATATTATTTTAAAGATGATGCTTTTAGCATGCCTCAAATCTTAATGTTTTGTTTTATTTTGTATATTATAAATTAGTGATAACTATTAAGTCTTGAACTTATTGATTTCAGATTTTGATGATGAAACATGAATCATGTGATGAATTATGAAGATTGCTCAATGAAATGTTTCGGATGAATTAGATCAAGATGAATTAAATCAAATTTAATTATCAATTCAGATTATGTTTTAAATTGGATTTTGGAGATTTGGATGAACAATTAATCTTGGACTTGGTTTTGAACTTGGTCTTGGGGATATGATTGATTGTGGATGTTGGCGCAAACCTTAAGACTTCACCAATGGAGCTTCAAATGGTCAAGGTGTTCAACTACTTCATTTAAATCTTCTTAAGAGCTTGGAGAAGTACATTCAATGAGTGGAGCCTTTGTTTGAATTTGAATGATTGGTGAATTCGGACATTGGAAGTGTCTATAAAAGGTGAAGCTTGTTTATGGAATGGTTAGCTACCTAGACATTTAAGACATATAAGTTTTCAAAGTGTTCAAGAGATTAAGTGTTTTAAGCTAAAAGAGGAAGAGTTCGAAAGAGGTTGTGTCATATAGTGGAAGTAAACTTTGGAGTATGCCTCATCAACTATCAACCTCGACATCAAGAGATTGAAGATTCAATTGGTTTATTATTTGTATTCTCTAGAATGTAACTTGTTGTAAACAAGATTAGTTGTGATCTTGTGTGAGGAAAAGTTGGGAACCAATTGGTTGTAATTGGTGGGTGGGTTGGTGAGTGGTTTACTATTGGTCATGGTTGTTCTCCTTGTGAGGACTAGTGCTATTGCCTTTGGTTGTGAAGAACTAGTAATTGTGGTACGTTCCTTAGGACTTTGGTTGTGAGTGGTAAGGAAGTCTAGTGGTTGCTTGTTACTTCAGGCTCTGATGGAGCTTGTAGAAGGGCCAATAGTTGTTTGCATTGTACAAGTGATTTAACTATAGTGAAGCATAGAAGACTTATCCAACTAAAGGGCTTAGTGAGGTAGAAGAGAATAGGAGTTTTGAACCTCTTACAAAATCTTGTATTTGTGTTTCTTGTCCTCACTCTATTTACACCATTATTATTTTGGCTAAGTACAAATCTTAACAACTTGTATGGTTAGACAAGTTTGCTGACACTTGTTGTTGTTATTTGTGAATAGAAAATTTATTTTGTTTACTATCTTCATAGATCAAGATCCGTAGTAGTTTATATTTTGATTTAACTTGTTTATTCAAGTTTTGTAGTAATTCTGCACAAACTAAAATGCCATCATTTGGTATCAGAGCATTTAGTTGATGGTTGTTAGGTTTCGGCTGTCCGAAAGCTAGAAGAATCAACCTAATGGTAATGGAGAAAAAAAGCCTCAGAAGGATGATTAACAACAAGACCACTATTTTTTGATGGATACAATTCCACTTGTTGTAAAACTAGGATGAGAATTTTTTTAACTTCATGTGATTTTGATCTATGATAGGTTGTGCTAGATGGACATATAGATCCTATAACTGATAGAGGATCATGAAATGATAAAGCCAAAAAAACACATTCCTTGAATGTGAAAGCCATGAATGCATTGTTTTGTTTTCTATGTGAGATTGACTATACAAGGGTGTCTTGGTGTACTTTGGCTCAAGAAATTTGGGAGCTTTTGAAAGTTACACATGAGAGCACATCTCAAGTCAAAAACTCTAAGATTAGCCTCATTGCATCACAATATGAAGCCTTCAAGATGGAAGAAGAGGAGATTATCAATGTCATGTACAACTGATTTAATGATATTGTGATAACAATTCAAAACCTCTTTTTAAAGAATTAAGTTTGAATGAAATCAATTCATAGTTGCTTGCATCCTTACCTATTGAATGGAGACCAAAGGTGAAGGTTATTGAAGAAGAGAAGAACCTTAAGACCATTACCACCAAATAGTTGCTCGGGTCTCTTATTATTCTCTTGAGCATACCTTGGAGAAAGACCAAAAAGAAAAAAAAGGTAGAAAAAAAAGAAAAAAATGATCTTGCTCTAAAATTATTATTATTATCAGATAATGATGAATAGGATATGGCCTTATTGACTAGTAGATTCAAGAATTTCTTAAAAAATAAATCAGCAAAAAGAGGTGAAAAAAATGAAAAAAATACAATGTTATGAGTGTAAAGGGTTTGGCCATATGAAAAGTGAGTGTCCAAATAAGGAGGATGAAAAGAAAAAGAAAAGAGATCAAGGAAATGAAATCTTAAAAGTCACTATGGAGAGTGATGAAGAAGAAAGTTTGGATGAACTCCTACATGAATTTTGTTTTACGGCTACTTTTTTTGTTCAAGCATTGTTACTTTGTTTTTCAATTCCTCATTTTTCAAATACAAGGCCTCAACCATTTTCTTCAAATCCTTATTGTGTTTAGCAATCTTGATGGGGTCTTGATATAGTTCTTCAAAAATATGACTCCTATAAATGAGGAGTTTGCACATCAAGTGGTGAGAAAAGATAATGAATTACACAAATTACTTGGTGGATCTCAAAATCTATCAATCATGCTTCTAATTCAAAACAATTCATTTACTTAACTCGGTCTTGGAGTAGATAAATGTGGAGGTTGAAGGCGTACACCTGAAGTGGGAGAGAGCTAATTTCAAACACTTAACAAATAGTTAGATCCCCATTATCCTTAAAGGCCAATGTAGATTGCAAGAATGGACAAGTGTTGAAGTGATATAATAAGTAAGTAAGAGCAAAGAAATTACCAAGCCAAACAGGAAATGAGATGACAAACAAAAGGCTTGTGTTTGAAGAGCACTCCAAGTTCAATTCCAAGTTACTACTTGTGTTAGTGAACAAATTAAACCATACAAGTAGTAAAGTGACCTGTAACTTATTGTTACTTAACTCCCAATAGTTAATAAGCCAAATATAAGAGAGTTAAGCAAGCGTGTAAATTAGTGAGTAATTAAATAAATACATATGCACAAGAAAGAGAAGACAAGAGAGCAAGAGCACATACACAAGTTTTTCATGAGGTTTCCAATTGGTACGCCCTCTCTTCCAGCTCACCAAGTCCTTGGTTGAGTAGGTCTTCGTAGCTTCATTAGGCAGCCAACTTGTAACCTTACAAGCAACCAAGCTAGGATTCCTTCACAAGTACCAAGCCCAAAGACTTTATTTGTTGAATACATGACCAAAGGTCAGTCAAAGGTGAATACACCTTTCTCCTTAGTTTACACGTCCATGCTTCGGTTGCCAAAGTCTTGACTGAACACTAGCCAAAGTGTCCTCCACTTCAACACTACATTTAATTCTTCAATTTTCAATCTTTGGATGGTTGCATGGCCTTTTTCTTCACTTGGAGTCTTCATGATCTTCATTTCGTTGATGGTGTATGGACTTGAGTTGTTGTGCTTAGAGAGCTTGCAATGTTATTTCATCAAAGCTAGGTTCAACACATCTATCGAGGCCTTGCTTGATGAAGACAACTCTAATGGGTTGTGAGCTCTCCAAGTAGTTGGTGTCAACCTAATGAAGCATTCCTTGAACATGCCATGTAGATCTTGAACTCATTAATTCCTTAAGCTCTAGCCTTTAGTTCATTCATCTTCATTGCTTTAAACCTACACAAGTGTCAATCGAACAAATAATGTAAGATGTCATGCTATGGAATGCTTATGTCAATGATGATTATGTCATGCAACCAATGACTAATAAGGGATTGTCAATTCTATATGAGTGAGTCATTCTCATTAATTAATCATTAAAATTTCAAGCCCATGAGATGACTATACTCTAAATACTAATAACTGCCCTATATATGAGCATACTCCCCTACACATGTACCTATTATACAAATTAACTCTTCCCCTAGGTCATTTCAATAAGCAAATCATTGGAAGGGAAATAGTTACATACAAATGCCTTGCCCGTTTGCCCATTGGTTTTGTGTTAGTTCACTTGTGAACCGAGTGTATTAGCATGTGACTAGTACTTATTAACCTTTGGTATGTATAAGGTGTGTTATGTAGTTTTCTTGCCTAGACAATAGTTTCCGCTGGTGTTAGATACACTCAATCAGGCATTTGGTTGTCTTAGCTTTCCTCTTTCCTCTCCTCTTCCACTTCGTCCCCTTCTCTTCCAGACCACTCTCCTCCCCTCCTTGCCTCCTGCAGCACTTGTTGGAGCCCTCAAGCCATAAACCTAAGGTCTTGGAGCTCTCATTTGGCTTGGATCTTCTCCCCCTGGTGGTATGTAATTCTTCTTGGTTTTCCTTTCATTTTTCCATGTTTGTTGCTTATTGTGTGTGCTCGATTGTTGTATTAGGCTTGCTCTAGGTTGTAGCTTAGAGTCCCTAGTTTCATTTAAGATTAGTTTCATGATTTACTTATAAATATACTATGAGATATGATGTGTACATGTTAATATGTTCTTACACATCATCATCTGCGACCCTTGTATGTTAGATCTAGCATATCTCATGCATTTGACATCAGAAAAATGTGATTTTTGCTGAATTGTGTTGTTGATTCATGTATCTTTGCATACATGTACATTTTGTGTATATCCTGCTACTGTATCATGCCTTGATCATGATAGAAATATTTTGTACAAGTTTTTCTGCTTTTATGCCTAATATGTGATGCTGCTTGTGTAATTTTTATGTCCCTGTGTAGTTAGGAATTATGTAAATGCTCTACTCGTGTGTAGATATATCGATTAGCTACATGTTCATAAATTTTAACACTAAAATGACATCATTTAGGGCATGAACATGAGTAATCAAGGACTACACACACTATCATGTGAGGAACTATGTTAATGGTCGACTGAGAGTAAGTAAAACCAACTACTAAGAAGCCTCTTAAAATCTTAAGAAAATTAAGTTAAGTTCTAATACGTGTATGCTTGAAATATACAAAAAATGTGCTAATTTGGATCACTTTTGTGTAGTAAGTAAATTCCATTTTCTGTAATGTGCAGAGAAGCAAGGTTTAACCCTAATATCGATCATTCATTTTAAAATTTTATTAATAAGGTTCTTTGGGAGAAAAATTAATTGACATTTTGTACACACGTCTCATTAGGATCCCTTTAGGACCATGTAAAATTTCAAGACCACTAGATAGCTCTAAATCTCATTTGTAATTTTCCTCACATCCTATGTAAGGCTAAGTTCAGAATTTCCTGACATTTACAACCATGATCCATGATTTCTCTCGGACGGCCCAGAGAGCTTTGAGGCCCAATATTTTTTAGAGATCAGGCCCATGGTGTTATAAGACCATGAGAGTTTCCCCTTAGAATTTAGGCCCACTAGAAGCCCATGAACCAACTCCACCAAGATAGGAGTGTAGTCCAGGCGCATGAAATCCAAAAATAGCCCAATAAATAGATGGACTCAGAAACTTAGTAAGCCCATAGTTCTAGCACACTATAAACATTATGTAGATACCTTAGTCAATTATGAGTAAGACCACCAATTTTCAGCCCAATTGTTCAGTGGTAAGAAAATTTGACCAAGTTAGCTAGTCCTAGGAATTCCAAATTTAGATCTAATTAGGGTTTAGCTTAATTGATCCTTAACGAACCCCTAAGTCTTCTTAACCATAGTTAACCAACTCAATAGTAATTAGGGTGAAGTTAATTATCTTAATTAGGGTGTTTAGATTGATCATGTGTTATTACATAATTTGAGGCTTTGCCTTGTGTAGTGTGCCTTTGATTAAGTATGATTAGTTTATCTCATTCTAGGACACAATGAGTGAGGTTATTGTACTAGGTCGAGGAGCTCTACTTGCCAAGTCTATAGGTTTCCATGTGCTTGAACTTTTTGCTTCACTCTGTGAGCGAGGTTTTGCTATAGTTTTCTGTTAGGGGCATTTTATTGGATACCACTAAGATTGGGCCATCTAGTTGAACTTATATGATATTCAATAAAACTTTGAGGTTGAGATCCCTTGATGGTTTTTGAAGTTACAAGATCTAATCAAGTATATTATGAATTCCCTACCCAAGAGGGTTTCGTTTTTATGTCATGAGAGTTGAGGAGATATGAAGACCACGCTAGTACTCCTCTACCCAGAGTAGTATGATATATTAGATACTACATAATGTATTACATTTTTAGAACATGCGGAGCTAATAACTAGTTCCCTTTGCCATTTGAGTACCTTGGCGAGTGTTATATGGAGGTTGTTGTGAGGGTGTAAGTGTATGATTTATGGTATGTATGTATATTGTGCAATGTTGTGGTATGTATGTATGTTGTGCAATGTTGTCGCATTGGCTTTTATCCAGAGTATTACGTTAACTCTCCTACTTATTGCCCAATGAGTGGTTATTCTTGAACTTTCAATTGTGTCGTAGATTTTTCAACATCCATCTACCAATTTGGTTATTTTACTAGTTACTTGCAGACTCAGTGATTTTTCGATTACTAACATTTTCTTACTATATATGTAGGTGAGTATCCCTGGTGTTGGTCGGCGTAGGTGCGAGGATCCAGTGGCTTGAGGGAGGGAAGGTGTGGATGTTGTGTATTTTTTGTTATGTATTTGATATGCCCCCTTGTGATCTATGATGTATTGATATGAGTGCTTGTCCCAAACTTTGTATGATTTTGCCAGCTATGGTTATGACTTAGATGCTGATGTGAGTGTTGCCTTATTATTATATTATTTCCTAACCACTGCCCAGCAGGGTGCTATACTTTGGGGCCAATCTAACAAATTTTCTGTAAGGTACTAAGCCTCAAAGTCCTGGAACTAATGAGGAACAATACCAGGTATGAAAAACCCTATTTTGTAGCTGTGTGGTTGTTGAAGGAATGTGAATTGGAGGAGCACATGCTTCACTCACCCTTGAAGAGTCTACGTAAAGACCTGGTAATAGGGTATGGTATCCCGACATCTCCTGATGTTTGTGATTTACATTTTTTGTGCACTAAGGGTATGTGGAACATGTAACTATGACCCTCATTTAACTTTATGCATTATATTATTAAGTAATAAGTTATATAATAATCAAGGTTAAAACCTAAGTATAAGAACAGACTCATTCATGTAATTTATAGCTCAACCTCCTTGTTGCAATGGCGGTGCACCTCTTCTATAACACAGAGCGATCATTGTATCTTTTAAAGTCAACCTCTTAGTTGTAGTGGAGTGCACCTCCTCTACACCGAGTGAGCATATTAGCAACCTTCAAGTTTAGATCCCTCCCTATAGTGTATGGTATAAGCATGCATCTTGTAATTGCCCCACTCTAGTTCTTCCATCTCAAGCCTCTAACAGGGTTAAGATCTATTTTTGTGACATTAGCTCGATTTTAGTTAGTCCAACGAGTAGTTTGTCAAGGCTATCATCGTGATTCGATCTGTCATTGGGCCGAATCGAGGTGTTACATCCACAATGATCATACATACTTTATAACTTATTTCTAATGAATTTAGGATGATAATCATCAGAACATGATCCTAACAGAGGTAACTTTGATAAGTTCAATATTGTTGTTAAAGTCTCTACTTCTAGTGCTTGTGTAAGTGAATCAAGTAAACCAAAAAAGTAAAGAAAGTACGATTGAAGACTTTCAACAAGTAATATAGGAAGAGGTGAAAAAAGCCTCAAAACTCTAATCTAAAAGGAATTATTTGTCTCTATTGTGGAAAGGATGGACATGTTAGAGTAAAATAGAAAGGAAGGTACTTGGTCCAATATGGTATGATGAAATGAGATCCAAAGGATTACGTTCTTGCAAGCACAATTATACCTTATCGGTAATTTTTATTTTATTTATTTCAATTTTCATGATTTTTGAAAATAAATAAAATTAGAAAATGGGCTTTTTAGCTGATATATTTTAAAAAAATTCAAAATTATTTAGTCATTTGATTTTAATCGTGTTTTATCATGGGAAGAGTTTTTCAGCATGATTATCAATTCCTTGGGGTGAACATAAAATATGCAAGCTTAATTGGGCTTCAAGTGACTTAGTGCTTCAAAATCTGATTCAGATGCAAACATTTAGGCTAACAGACATGTTTTAAAGACGCTTGTAAAGCTAAACAGGTTTGGATACGGACACGAGTTTGAGTAGAAGCGTTTTGAGTGAGTGTATCATTTACCTTTTTAAACCTTTGGTGCACCCGGCCTGCCGACCCAATGTTTTATGTGTGGTTTGTTGTTGGCTCAATCCGAGTAGCACGTGGTTAGTCCATAGTGGTGCAAGGAGAACCTTTGTGTTTTGTGCCGGGCTTGGACATTGGGTGGAGCTGTGGTTGAGTTTTCCCATTGGGCCCAATTGCTAAGCCGGCGATTTGTGTTTCGTTTGGTTGTGTTGTGTAGGTTAGGGGCTATGTTTGTGCTTGTTTTGTGCGCATCACACACTTTTTTCCCGTTAGGTTTAGAGTTGCGTTGCATGTATTCGGGGCTTACCTCTTAGCCCTAGAAGCTACCTTGAGCTGTTCCCATGCCTTCTTACCTTGTCCTTGCTCTTTTTCTCTCTCCAGACCTATTTTGGTACTCAGTGTCATGGCTCTGAGCTACCAAAGCTGCAACGACATGTCACGTGCACATAGCACGTGGTTGTGCACAAGCGGGTGAAAACCCTAGTTTCGGCCCCTTTTTCTCCCCATTTTCCCCTCTCCCCCCTCACCTCCTCTTTGCCCTCCCCACCTCCTCCTCAGTCTCTTTGCCCCCTTCCTTTCCTCCCTGACCTTGTCCTCCTCCTCTCGGTCTCCTCTTCTTCCCCTTTCTCTTTTCCCACGAGGTATGCTGGCTTCCTCCCATTTTTCTTTTGTTTTTGGGCATGTCATGGTTGTTTGCATATAGATCTTTGTGATTAATCATGTAGATAATTGAGGAGTGGCAAAAAGAGGAGTTACTTCATTACCACCGAATATTGTGTCTAATATGTGATTTTTATTGTTTGTTGTCTTCCCACTAATAAAATGTAATAAAATATGTGTTTGGCTTAGATTTGTAAAATCTATCGACCAAATCTACCTAATAATGGTTGGAACTATAAAAAGATGAAAACTTTTAATTTTCGACAACATCCATGTAATCTTGTTTTGCGTGTCAAGTTGATTAATTGATTAAATAGTTAAAATAATATCATTTTAACTCGTGTTTGGTTGTTAAAGGATTATGACATGTAAATCTTAAGTTGGTTGATAATTAACTTAATTATCTTAATTAATTAAACAAAATAAGATTATTTGATGATAATATTTGATTCATGGACATGGTTTGGGTGTGACTCGAGATCATTTAAGTTCACTAGATTAAAGTCGCTATGGCAAAATTATCATCAGGGTTAAGTTTAGATAATTGATTCTAAGTTACTTTTAATAATTTAATTGAGATCTTGTTCTTGATTAGCGTGTTAGGTATCTTAGTTAAATTGCCATGAATCTTTCTGGCATTTTGATATATTCAATTAGATTAAAGTTCATGGGTTGAATCCTGAAAATTGTTTCATAATGAACCAAGATCTTCATGGGATATCTCTTTTATTATACAGAATCACCATCAACAATTATGATACACTCTTCATGTGAATGATGTGTGATTTCCTATGTTCTGTGTCTAATTTCTTGCTCTCTTGCATGCCATGCCATTTACTGCATCTAGGATTGTCTACATGTCATTGCCCACACGCATTAAATAGGGTTTGAGTAGTGATCTATATTTTCTAAGCTGTACGGATTCAAGCTCGCTAGGTTAGGATGTGGAGCTTGCCTCACTAGTCTATTAGGACTTCTCTCCACTTGACATGTTGTTTGCCTCTATTGTAGTTTTGTTTTGCATCGTAGGACGTAGTTATTGGATACCACTACCTACAGGTCATCTTATCAATTTTCTAGATTAATAAAATTTCAAGGTTGAAATCCCTTGATGAGTTTACGGAAGATGAAATCTAGCTCAAAAGTCACTCTAGTGCTGTTTATCAGCCCTTCCCATGCCTCATACCTATTGTATGACTTTCAAATTTTCTATGCACACGTGATGAATGGGAGCGTGACAACGACCAAGGGGCTTGGTCAGTAGCCACTTGTGGTGCTTGGTTTGATGGTTAATATTTATTATGATTATGATTATCAAATATAGTACCTGCTAGCAGTGTGCATTCAACATGAGCATGCTCTTCGTTGAGTCTATCTAGACCATATGATTCAGTGATCAGTTTAGGCCATATTGGCCACAACCATGTTGCTGTCAACCAGACTCTGGCTCATGCGTAGTACCAGCACATTGTTGCTGTATATTCTAGTTTCTGTGCATGGATATCTTAGTAATTATGATTAGACCCTATTGGTCACATTCAAATGACAATGTGGAGTGTGAAATTTTTGTTTTCATGTTGAAGTTTCTCGTGGATGATGAGTCGTCCATTTGCCTGTTAAAATTATTTTTCATAGTTATTTCTGTACCGGTAGTCTTTTGATTATTGAAATATGTTTTCTATATAGTGTGGTCTTGTAGGTTTGGTCGGGGAGACAGAAGGATCGAGAGTGACTCATGATGACTGACTTACAAGTTGCTGTGTGTGTGGTTTGCTCATGTTGATGTGAGGCCAGCAGACTGTTGATGTAGATATTATGTGGGGTTAGTGAGACAATAGGATTACCCATGTGAGGCCTATAGGCCGAATAATGGGAATAGTATTGTAGGCTAGTGAGACACTTTGAACTCATGTGCGAGAGCTTGTGGGCTTATGAAATACAGAATTGCTCTATCTTAGAATGTATGAAAATTATTATTACAAACTTGTGTTTGAATTGCTTTGGAGACAGTATACTCTGAGGCATGCAAGTCTAATCATTTAGTATAGGAATTCTTGAAGCACCAGAGTCCTAGAATTAAAGGATAAAATTAACCCAAGTACTATAAACCATGTTACTTGTGTAGGTACCCATAACAAAAAAGAAACATGGGTTGGATGAGCTTGTGGGCTTTCTTTACTGGTTGAAGCACCCTTGTGAAGACGATGTGAACCAAATACTTGAAGAATGTAAATTTTTTATGTAAATGACCTACGAGTGTGATGTGAACAATGTGGAACACCTCTATGAAGTTTCTGTATATGAAATGTGTGAAATGCAAATTTTCTATGTTTGTTTTATTAAATATGAAATTATGTAGGAGTGAAAATTTCCCATGTCCTAGTTATAGGGGAGACTCTACTAGAATTTTCCTACAATTTGAAGTCTATTTTGTAATTTGGATTTATATAGGATGTCCCATTTGCATGAGATCAGCCCTCGGAGTCTGTGCATGTTTTTGGTACCATCATGTGTGTTTTGGATGCACATTAGATTCCCTCAAGCCTTCTGTCTTTTGACACCTCGAGTGGTTAGGTCTGTCTAGTGGGTCTGCTTTGCATTTTAAATGAGCAAAAGCATCAGTCTAATATTTAATGGTTTAGTTCGATTAGCACACCAAATTGGGGTGTTACATTTGGAGGGTGAGGTATTGTCACCAAAGTTGTGCTTCATCGGAGATTAAGCACAATTGACTAATAATTATAGTTTTCTAGCTTGCATGTGATCAAAATATCTTTTCTATCAATCTTTCATGAGTTTCAATCAAAGGTTTGGAAAGTTTTCATGGCGGCATCCAAAATATAATTAGGGCTTCCATTGGAGAAAATCATTTGGGATTTGCTTCATAGGAGTGGAATTATATTCAACAATTGGTTCTAAATCATTTCTCTTTTTGTTTTGAAGCTATTAAGATCTTTTGGTTAAGTGATTAATTCTAAGTTTGGGTTGTGATTAGCATTCGGGCCTTTTGAATTTTTCACCACAATTGAATTTGTGTTATTTCTCGATTTTGTCCTGAGATGGTACTCCAATTGCTGTTTGTTCTTATGTACCTCATGGTTGGTGGAGATGCTGGTTCATTCCATTGGGATGAAGGTGCTTTGAGTTACAAACTGAAAGCGAAGAAAATTATCAGTGGACGAAGTGCTTACGATAATTTTCCCATGGAAAGTTGAAATCATTCTTTTGATAGTTTTACCTCTCAAAATCCAATTCATGAGTGGCAAATTAAACGGGATGAAAATTTGGCCAATGTTGATGGCTTTCTCGAATGTCTTAAAGCACAAGGATGGTTATCAGCCTTTTCAAGACTGAAGCCAAAAGTTGTTATGACTTTGATTAGAGAATTCTATCATTCGATGGAGCAGCCAAGTTTATCTTATATACAAGGAAAAGTGGATGGAAAATTATTGTGAATAACTGCAAGTGAGATTTCAGAGTTCCATGGCATGCTGAATGCAGGGGGGCATCACTTATTTGGAGAATATTACCTTGACGATGTTGTTTCAGCAGTTCATCTCTTGCAGCCGAATTAGAAGGGAAAGTGTTGAAGCTAGGAGTGAAATGCCAAAATCTAGTAAATGCAAAGGATTTAACTAACCTTGCTTATGTTTTTTGATAGGCTATGGTGTCCAACATCTTGCCATAAGGAGGACATCTTGATGATGAGAATGCAATTCGGGAAAGAGAGCTTGAGGAAGCCCTAACTTGAATTGATGACATAGTGGATTTAGATGAAAAAGGACTATTGTTGATGCTCCTATTCATGATGAGAAACCCTTGAGTACACTATCTTGATTGCATGAGTATGATTATCTTTTATCTGATTTTGCTTGGATGCATACTGGTTAGACTCTATTCATGCATGGCTTATGGGCCATGTTTAGTAGCCAAATGAGTTCTATTGATGGTCAGTTCGCTAGGACAAAAAGGAACCATGAGCATTTGATTTTGGATGTGTGAGACTTAGTCTCTGGACCAATATCATTTCAGATATAACCTCGATGGCACTCCTCAGCAAAATTAGATTATTTTGTATATTTTGTTTTACCTTTTCTCTCATGTGCTTTAGTTTCTATTTTATATGACAAAGGGGGAGAAATGTGAATGTTTGAGAGTTGTTCTATGTAGGGAGAGTGTGTACCCATAGGGGGAGTGTTCTTTTGATTTTTGTCATCTTTTGAGACTTAGGGTTTGTTCTTTGTTGAGATGAATCAAAATACTAGCCCCACATGTAGGTAAGGTCATATAATATTTCAATGCATGAAGCATTGCATGATATTTGCTTGACATGGACATTGCGTGGTTTTCTTGATATTGAAGCACACTTGGGTATTGCCTTTCTCCAAGTGTTGTGGATATATTTGGAGCATGAAGAGCTAAAGCTTGAAGATTGAGAATTAAGACATGAAATGCTTGCTTCATGAGATTTCGTCTGAAGACCATAAAAAATAAAAAAATAAAATAATAAAAAATATTTATGTGTACTCAATCATCAAAAAGGGGAAGATTGTTTAGTCTTAGACTAGTTAATTTCTGATTTTGATGATGAAACATTAGTCATAAAGATTGCTCTATAGAATGTTTTTACAAATTAGAGCAAGGTGAATTGAATCAATTTGAATTATCAATTCGGATTATGTTTCAGATTGGAATTTGGAGTTTTCGATGATCAATTAATCTTGGAATTAATCTTGGAGTTGGCCTTGGAGATATGACCAATAATGAAGGTTGGTGCAAATCTTGGAACTTCACCAAAGGAGCTACAAATAGTCAAAGTATTCAACTACTTCGTTGAAGTATTCTTAGGAGTTTGGAGAAATATATTCAATGAGTGGTGCCTTTGTTTGAATTTGAAACTTTGAAGACTTCTGACTTTTGATTTTTGGTTGCTTAAAATGAGGAAATTTGTTGGTGGAATAGTGTAGAGATTCTGAACTTTCAAAGAGCTTGAAGAGTGCAAAAGCTTAAGTGCTAAGAGAAAGGGAATAAGGATCCGAAAAGAGCTTGTGTGCTATAGTGAAGTAAGCTTCGAAGAGGCTTCATCAACTATCAACCTCGACATCAAGAGATTGGGGATTCAATTGGTTTATTGTTTGAAATCTCTTGAGTGTAACTTTTTGTAAACAATATAGGTTGTGATCTTGTGCAAGGAAAGATTGTTAACCAATAGGATTGTGACAGGTGTGTGGGTTGGTGAGTGCTTGTATTGTTGAACCTTGTTTTGATGTGACAACACTTCAAACTCTCTAAATAAATATAAGGAGCCTTATTTACCAGCATATTAAATCAAAACATGAAGACCCAAAGTGGAGTTGAAGTCTCAAGGAAGTTTGGCAGCATCTTCGGTAGCTGAAGAGTGGGGGTTTAGACAAAGAAGCACAATGGTAGACTTTGGTAGAGCGTTTGCCAGCTAGAGAGCAGTTGAGCAAATCCTAGGGCTGACATGGAGAACTTCATCAAAGGTTTGGTTGATGTTTGACCAACCGATCTTCTAGGTGGGAAGAAGGGAGATGATGTTATGAAGACTTGACAAAAGCTTCAACAACCAAAAACTGTGGCTAGTTCAAGGGATGATCAGTAGATACTTCGATAGGTTGCTCAACAACCGAGTGCCACATAAAGTTTCCAAAACTAGTTGTTGGAAAATGCATTAGGGTGGTCATTTTGGGTGTGATTTAGTCATGCATTTATTGTCAAAAAGTTACAAAATGCCCGAGCTAATGAGGCCTTTAATTTTGTCTTAATTTGTACTTCATTCATCATTTAAAGTTTTCTTTTGCCTTGTATTGCTACAAAAGTCATGAAAATTGTTTAAGTACACTATGATTAGAGCTATAAAGATGTCTTGAGTCATGTCCCATTAATAGACCATCCACATGGTGGGTTGTGTCTATTAATTATACATGCATGCATGTTCATCTTTTCAGTTTCCTATACGAAGATTTATTATCTTTTTGTTTCCTTGTCTTTTTATTTTCTTATGAAAAACTTGGTCCTTATAAATATATCTTCCGACCCTAAATTCCAAATCATATTAATATCATCCTTTCACCTTTTGGTGAGTTTTACTAACATCGTCATCGGAGTTGGAGTTCACTGGAATTTGCCATCAAAGTTGGTTGCATGTCAAGGTACCTATACGTCAACAATGTTTTGAACTGCATATTTGAGTTGTTGGGTTTGCGGTGAGCCATTATTCTTTTGATTATGTTGTTGTTTAATCTTCTTCTTTTTTCTCACATTTGATACTAGATCTGGAACCTTCATCTTGTATACATACAGTTTGGCTAAAACTTCTATTTTGATAACTCTTGCACTATTGTTTTGTTATTTGTCCTTTTTCATTCATTCATATCATATTTTTATTTCATTTATTTTCATCTATTGTAATCCACATATATATATATATTTAATAATAATAATAGTAATAACTAAATTAAGTTAATCTTATCTCGTTTGATCACGCATTCTCATGCACGCATCATATAGATTGTGTTAGATTTTGAGTTGGGTTTATTTATAGGTCGCATGACACATGCTTGTCAGTAGATTACTTGGAGCTTGGAGACCAGGTCCGTTAGGACTTGCTTATCATTTTACGCTTATTTTTTGGGTGGGTTTTCTATAATGTTGGATGAGTTACGTGGTATTTTCATCACAACCTACTTCATTCAGGTCATTTAGACATCGCCTCAAGGTTTTGATTCCTTTAGTTGTTTTCGAAAACCGAAAAATCTACTGTAAGTTGCCTTTTTTCCGGAGGCCTATTATATTTATTCCTTACCTAAGTTTATTATTGTAATATTATGTTTTCGTGATTTGAGAGAGGGGAAATATGTTGGAGATTGTTTTGTGTAAGTCCCTTTTGAGGGGTATGTCCCAGGGCATGACCTATTTAGGAGCCCAATTGTTTCATTGCCAATGGGATTTGTGCAATGCTCTATTTTTTTCTTTTTGCATCATCTTTACCCCTATGTCTATGAGATTCTCACACCTGGAGAGGAGTAGGGATTATAGGTACCATATTGTGTGATTGTGGTGTACTTGGCTTGCCTTCAAAGTTGAGAGTGGTGCATGATTGAATTGGAGGAGATAGGAGGTTTTGCCCGATCAGTTGCAGGTCACACACTAATGTCTTTTCCTTTGGGTGTTGTGTGATTCTTAAGTAGTGTCCTATCCGATTTAGTTTTATTTTCTATGAACTATTGAGTTCATATGCCAGTTTGATATAATAGTTATTTTATTTTCGAACCAATAACTTGTTACTGTTGTTTTTCTTTTAGTATTATATAAGTGGTGTGCCTAGGGTGTTGCTGGGGAATAGATGGGGATGCTTGAAGCTTCACATATACACATCTTCTTCTAGCTTTGTTGTCGTGTTGTTTTTGTGTTGTTTTTCTTATTTTGTTATTAACATCTTCAATTTTAACTAAGTATATTGATATAATAATTCCCATGTTTTGAGAACTTATATTTTTAGTAATTTATAATATTTTGGATTATATTTTTGTTTCCTTTATTTCTGTGCTTGTTGAAGTTGTGGGTAGTGGTTGTCTTCCTTTGAAGACACCAAATATGTTTAGATCTTTGTAGGGTTTGTGTGCGTGGTCTTTCATGTAATTGGGCTAAGATGTAGCAATATCAAATATTATAACATTTCGGTTTAGTTCAAGAATGAATTGAGCATGAGATGTTATAGAATGCTATGCAGAGCTATGTCTTAGATGATTGGAATGGAAGTTTTCTTTAAGTATGTATGTATGTAAAGTGAACCCTAGTTTCCACTGGATAATATGTTGTGTTGTATTTTTGTTGCATGCTTATCTTTGGCTTGGGGGTGGTCCTAGCAGAAGGTGAATAGATATGGTGAACATGACTCACAAGATTATTTTTAGAATATCAACACCACCTAGAGTTCCGAGTCCAGGAGAGGCTCATCGTGGTAGTGGGTCTAGTTGACCTCCTGGTTAGATCATTAATGAAGAGAGGCTCCAGTGAAGAATGTCCAAGTGCCTGACGTTCTGAGTCCCAAAGCATCGATTCCACCTCATGATAATATAACTCAAGAACAGACTCATGCTAATTGAAGGTGAAGTTGAGCTACCTGATCAATAAGATCAGGCAGTAGAATGACTATGATAAATCTTTTCTTGGCAAGGGTGATGGAGATATAGTTAGAGACCTAACAATAGTTGAAGGAAATGCAAACAAACACCCAATAACTGATAAGGGAAATAAGGGTTGAATTGGTGAGATAACAGAAGAGACCTATGGAAGATGAGGGAAGGAGCAAGACGCCATTCTTACCTCATCGACCACCAAAGCTAGCAAGTCCCTCATCTACTAGACCACCGGTATTTCACCAACCACCACCACCATCTCAATATCCTATGACAAATATACCAACAGTTCCATCGACAACTGTGCCCATGATGTGTCTCATATTTTACTTTGTGCACCTGTGCAAGGAAGCAATGGAACTAGAAGTGGGGGAGAGGCCATACTTTCGAGAACCCTTGAGGATCGTGAAGGATCTACTCCTTAACAGATAAATTATGATGTGTGGTAGGTAGAGAAGTTTTTGAAGAATGGAGGAGATATGTTTGCTCAAAATTGAGACTTAGAAGAGGTTAATGATGGCTGCTTACTACCAAGGGAGTGTTTGAGAGCATAGATTGCCCTATAGAGCTTTGGGTTTGAATAGCAACAAGTGCTTTCAAAGGCAAGGCAAGGACTTGGTGGGACTTTGCAAAGAAAGTCTATTTCCATGGAAAAGCACCTAAGGACATCACTTGGGAGGAATGCCAAGTGGTGTTTGACGATATGTATTTTCTGCCTAAAGAGAAGAGGAAGAGGGATTAGAGTTTGAGCACCTACAACAAAAAGGTATGTCGGTGATTGAGTATCTGGCCATGTTTATTAGTTTGGAGAGGTTTACTCTTGGTTTGGTAACCACCGAGAAGATGTGGGCTGACCAATTCTTTGAAGGGTTGATCTACACCCTATTAGACAAAGACTAGTCATTGTGAAATATAAAACTTTGGATGAAGTGGTAAGTGTAGCTTCTAGGGATGAGAGGATCTACCAAACCTGAGATAAGACTGATGGAATTCAGAGATTTGTGGGGAAGAAGTATAAGAACTAGAAGCAAATGGGTCATGATGAGAAGAAGCCCAAGAATGAGTCTAATATTTCTATGAGGGTGAAACCAGTCCATTGGAATGCTCTAGTGTGTGCTATTTGCATGCGTTAGCATTTTGGTGATTGCCAACCATATCAGGCGATGTGTTTTGACTATGGCTTTTGGGTCATGTGAAAAAGGGATGTCCATAACTCAACCAACAAACAAGGACTCAGCGATCTTCTTCTAGCACCATGTGTTTTGAAACTCAACAACAAGGTTTATTGAGTGGAGAGTGTGTCACATTAAGAGAAATTGTCCTTTTGGACCCAACAACAAGGTTTATTGACAGGTCCTCAGCCACATCTTCAATTGCCGGTTCTGTAGGGTTAGCAAGAACTCCATAAAGTAGAGGTCGATGAGGTCAAAGGAAGAATCAAAATCATTGTCAGAGAGGTGTGATGAATGCCACTCTTGTTGGTAAGGGGGGCCCTACCATGATGACACCCACTCAAGCTAAGGGGAAGTTGTTTGCTGCTACCATTATTGATGCTTTGGTAGAAACTAAAGTTGTAGCTAGAATGCTTCCTATTGAATCTAAACCTACTTTAGTATTATTTGATTCTAGGTGAACACATTCTTTTGTTGCACCTGGATTTATTCATAAAGCAAGATTGGAAGTGGTAAGTCTAGGACATTCTTTGTTAGTAACCACTCTTGTTGGTCTTGTATCTATAGTGGGTTTATGTGCACATGGGGTATTTGATAATATTCATGAGTGTTTTTTTGTGGCCGATCTCTTTGTTTTTTAGATGACAAAGTTTGATGTGATTTTCGGCATGGATTGCATGTCAGAAAATATAGCGTTGATTGATTGTAAGAAGAAGATATATTTTATAAAGGATAGACGTCATTGCACTTTTCAAGGGCAAGGAAGGGATATTTCATCTGGATTTATGGGTTATCACAAAATTCTAAAGTATGTTGATGGAGGACATGGAATGATTATGGTTGCTTTAGTGTCTTCCAGAAGAGAAAAACTGATGGTATCATGTATTTCTATTGTTCATGAATTGGAGGGTGTATTTTTGAAGGATATTATAAAGTTGCCGCCAGAATAAGAGATAGACTTTACTATTGATCTCTTACCCAAGATGACTCCAATTTTAAAAGCTCTGTATCATATGCCACTGGTAGAATTGCAAGAATTGACATCTAAGTTGCAAACTTTGTTGGATCAAAGATTTATTCGGCCCAAAGTGTCACCATGGGTTCTCTGATTTTGTTAGCATCGAAAAGAATGGAAGTATGAGGATGTGCTTTGACTATAGGATGCTTAATCAAGTGACTATCTGTAAAACCCACGATTCGAGTTAGGGTTTTATATTCAGAACCGGTCGGGTCGACCATTATTTTTCGAGTTGAGTCAGTTTCAGGACACGTGTACTGAGCCGACGCCGGTCGCGTGTATGAGTTATGAGGGTCATGCGTACCCAAGTATATGATGATAACGTCATGAACACAGCAGAACAGAATGAGTTATCAGAATATATGAGAGTATGCCAGTGATTTTTTTATTTTTATATATAGTGGATCGTAGAATTAGTTTTAGGCCGTTTACCGCGTTAGGAGGCGTTACGGGCATTTTGGGTGGGTTGATAATTCTAGAGCATATCATTATGATTTTTGGTGTTGTTTGATTTTATGGGATTTTTCCCAAATTTTTTGGAATTTTTTTACGACTTAAATATTATTTTGACTCGAGTCGGAGACGAGCTAAGTAAAATTTACGACCTTGCCACCACACACCCCGCGCCTTTCTTTCTTCCCCAAACCAAACCCTCACCCGCGCCGCCCCTGTTTGCGCGCCACCGCCGCCACGCCCGACGCCGCCCAGCCGCCGATCGCCGCCCCCTAGCTCCGCCACGACGTTGCCTTGCCGCCCCGACCAGCCCCGGCCGCTGCGCCGCCGCCGGCGAGCATCGCCACCACGATCAGGTGGTCGCCTCAGCACCCTCGACCACCCAGTGACACTTCCTGACCGGAGCGGAGGCCGTCGCCGCCGTGGCCGGCCGGATCTAGCAACCACCACGGCCGGCCTCTGTTTTATGCATTTTCCGGTGAGCCGCCACCTCCGTTGGCCTCATCGACCTTGTAGATGAGTCAGGCTCACCGAGCCGGTTCCGAGGGTACCCAACATGACCCCTTTCCGACCAGTAGAGGCCGCCGGCGATTGTTGCCGGAAAACCACCGGAAGTCGCCGGAAAACCGTCGGAAAAATTGAAATTTCTGGGATTCGCCGGAATTCACCGGATCTTTCGCGGGGCTCACCCAGTGGATCCCGATCGAGCTTCGGGCGCCGATGAGCGCCAAATTTGAGCTCCGAGACGCGCGACGAAACCCTAGCCGTCGCCGATTGCCGACGATGTGAGGTATAATTACCTCCGATTGATTTATTTAAAATTGATGATAATTGTTAGCATAGCATGCTAGGGTTGATTAATTATCATGATTAATGTCTTGACCATGAATAAAGTAAAGATGCACATGATGTGATTAACATGGAATGATAGTTAAGTGACCTGATGAACTAAAGTAAATTTGAGCATGATAATCGAATACAACGTAACTTAGGAAATATAATTAGATTGATATTAATAGGATAACTTGGAATTAATTTCACATTATAATTGTTGCTTGTTATGGTTGATGATTGAATTGTGTGATGTTTGTTGAGTTTGATGCATCATTTAGTTAGCGGGCGTTAGTATTTAGTTTTGATGTGTAGGTGCGGAGTAGGAGCTCACCGCCTAGGCGCGATGACACGTTTGGAGCTTCTACCAGGTCCGTTTAGGACTCGTCTCTGATTTACTCTTTCTATTGTATGTTTAATTTATTGCCTGCAGGACGAGTTAAGTAGCGTTTTATCGGATCCCACTTAACTCGGGCCATTTAATCGAACATTTTCCGGATTAATAACCCCTCGAGGATGAGATCCCTCGAGGTTGATTTCGAAAACAAGATCCACCAAAAGTTGCCTTCGTGCCTATTATATAACTCCCTACCCAAGCCTATATATATATAGTAGTTTTCGCATTTCTGTGAGACGAGAGATGGAGAAATCGACTGCACGTACCATGCAGAGGATGTCGTGACAGTCAAAGCGGGCTCTGGATTAGTGCCAGCGGACTGTTCCATTCCTGAGGGATCCTGACAACTCCGCGTTTGAGTTCCTCACACCCGGAGAACGTGGAGGTTTACGGGTATTGTTTAGTATAGCGCATGTCCGGACTTGTGGTTCAAAGGGTACTAAAGGCAACTGCCTGAGAGTACTCGGCCTTCGTACTCAAGGCCAGGAGAAATATAGAGGTAAGGAGAGGGCTTAGGATAAAGTTTCACAAGAAGTACTGAAAAGAAGTGCCGAGAGCGGCATAGTACCAGCAGCAGATCAGTAAGTTCGGGATGCTACCGGGTCTGCAGCCCAGTGGCTCCTCAGTAGTGCCCTTCAGAGAGTTCTTGAGGAAGTATATGGTTTTCTTTCATATGAGAGTTTGCTCTCATAGCCAATTTGCTATAGTTATTTTATTTTCCGGACTAGTAACACTTGTTACTGACGTGTTTTTATACTATATGTAGGTAATAATCACGAGTTGGAGGAGCCAGCTTGGATGGAGGAGCAATGAGGTCTTGTACACACACACATGTTAGATTTTTGAATGTTTAATATTGTATTATTATGTTATTATATTGTGAATGACATGATTAAATGTTTGAGCATGATGATATGATGTGAATGAAATGCTAAGACACGATAACAGAATGCAAAATATGATCAGAGTTGAGCAGCGGAAGCGTAGTGGTTTGAAACCCCAGCTTCAGAATGAATTCATAAGATGTTAGATTTTGTGTGAATGAAATCATGGATGCATGTGTATATATAATATATATATATATATATATTATTTTGACAGGGTGGGCCCATAATTGTACTTTTAGGGGAGACCCTGACGGTTTTATTTCAGGATTTTTATCGTAATTGTAATGATGTGAAAATTGGTTGCATGTCATCCATGTAGTATCATGTTAGGGTTTTATGAATTTATCCATGCATGACAAGTCGTATCTACATCTTAAGACGCCGAGATTGGATCCGTATGAGTTAGGTTTGGGTTAGCCGACCTAACTGGGGCTGGTAACATGCCGGTTCGGTTCACGAGTGTGAACCGGATTTGGGGTGTTACACTATCAAAAACAAATATTCTCTATGTCTTATTGATGACGTGTTTGACCAATTATTTTTAGCTGTGGTATTCTCAAAGATTGATTGGAGATTTGGGTATCATGAAGTAGGGATTAGAGTAGAAGATGTATCAAAGATAGCATTTAGAACTCAGTATGGGCATTATAAATTTTTTGTGTTACCTTTTCGGTTGACAAATGCTCATGCAATGTTCATGGATTTCATGAATAGGGTGTTTAGGCCATATCTGGATCACTTTGTAATTGCCTTCATTGATGACATTTTGATCTATTCCTCTTCGGAGAAGGAGAATGAACAACACTTGAGAATTGTTTTGCAAACGTTGAGAAATCACAAATTGTATGCAAAGTTCTCAAAGTGCAATTTTTGGCTTAGGAGGTAAAGTTTTTGCTATAGATCCTACCAAGATTAAAGCAGTTCAGAAATGGGAGCCACCAAAGACCGTTGCTGAAGTTTGAAGTTTCTTGGGCTTAGTTGGATGTTATAGGAGATTTATCCCAGGGTCTATTAGAGCTTCTCTTACCAAATTAACTAGAAAGGAAGAAAAATTTATTTCCACTGATGATTGAACTTTGATTGAGAAGTTGACTTCAACACCTATGTTATCATTCCAGTTGGATATGAAGATTTTATAGTATATACTGATACGCTAGGAGTTGGATTATGATCAGTGCTCATGCAGAGAGACAATTATTACCTATACTTCAATTTAGTTGAAGCCACATAGAAGAGAATTGTCAAACTCGTGATTTTGAGTTAGTTGTAGTGATTTAATCATGAAAAAGTTGGAAACATAATTTGAATGGAACTTCATTCAAGTTAATGATTGACCATCAAAGTTTAAAGTATATTTTCACTCAAAAGGATTTAAACAATAGGCAAAAGAGATGGTTGGAATTCCTTATCGATTATGATGTTAAGATTGAGTATAAGGAAGGAAAGACTAATGAAGTAGCTAATGCTTTGAGTTGTTATCCAACTCAGTCTAGAGATCAAGATATCATAACTATGATGACTTGATTAACGATATTGCCTACTATAATGAGTAGAGTTAGGTTGGCACAATAAAGAGATGTGTTGCCAAATCAGTGGATCTTTATGCGGGCTTATACAAGATTTTCTAAGAGTGATAACAGATTATTTTGGTTGAATGATCGACTTTATGTTGCTCATGTTCTAGATTGGGCTATGTAGTAGTGTTCTTTTGGAAGTGCATGCTTCTAGAAGTACTGTGCATCCTAGAACTACAAAGATGTATCATGGTGTAAAGAACATATTAGTGGCCAGGTATGAAAAGGATGTAATGGATTTTGTACAAAAGTGTCTAACTTGCCAGCAAATTAAGGTGAAACACATGAGGCCAGGTGGGACATTGTAGCATTTGGTAATTCCTAAGTGTAAGTGGGAATGTTTTGCCTATGATTTCGTCTTTGACTTGTCAAAAATAAGAAATCACCATAATGCTATTTAGGTGCTTATTGACATGTTGACCAAAATAGCTCATTTTATCCTAATCTAAATGGATTTTATATTGCAAAAATTGGCAAGGTTGTATATCTCAGAGATTGTGAGGTATTATGGAGTGCCAAGAGCGATAGTGTGTGATCGTGATTTGAGATTTACTTCCAAAATTTTAAAAGCGTTTTAGGAAGCATTGAGTACTCAATTGTCTTTCAGTACTACTTTTCATCCATAAATTGATGGACAATCTGAGAGTATGATTCAAACTTTAGAGGATTTACTTTAGGCATGCATGTTAGATTTTGATGGTAGTTGGGAGGAATACCTACCTTTGGTAAAATTTTCTTACAATAATACTTACTCGAAAAGTATAGATATGACACAGTTTGATGCCTTTTATAGGAGACCTTGCAGATCCCCTTCTTGTTGGATTGAAGGTGGTGAACCTATGTTGGTTGGACCGGATATGGTTCGACAATCTCAAGGAGTTGTGGCTCAAATGAGGAAAGAATGAAAGTGGCTCAAGATTGGTGAAAGCCCTATAGTGATTTCGGACATCGTGAACTTAAGTTTAAGGTGAATGACCTTCTGCTTTTTAAGGTGTCATCTTCAAAAGGAAACATGAGATTTGGAAAGAAGGGAAATCCTAATCCGAGGTATATTGGACCATTTCATAATTTGAAATGGGTTGGTGAGGTAGCTTATGAGTTGATTGTGCCTCACATTTATCAGCAACTCATCCAGTATTCCATATTTCGATGCTAAGGAGGTATATTCTAGATCTATCTCATATTATTAGTTATGAAGAGATTGAATTGTAGCTGAACTTGTCATATGAAAAGCAAATATTGTACATTCTTGACCGTCAGGAAAAGAAGGTTCACAATAAGGTAGTGAAGTTGGTTCAGGTACAATGGGTCCATAGAGGTGTCAAGGAGTCCACTTGGGATTTAGAGGATGAGTTTAGGAAGAGTCATCCTGGCTTGTTTGAGGTTTTGGCTTTAGTTTGAGGTATTTTCTTTGATGCTTGTTGCTTGTTGTGCGGTGTGTTTGTGTTTGTGGGTTGTGTTGTTCTTGGTTCCTTGGGAAAATTTCGCAGATGAAATTTTTTTACGAATAGGTTGTAAAATTTGTGTCATCGGCTTAGGATTTTATTCATCGTTCGATTTGGTTTGGCTTTTGGTACAGTTTGGTTTGGCATCTGGCCCTCAATTCTAGGGAGTGTTGGTGTTCCTCATGCCATTGTTTAGAAGGCTTTGGCTCCTCTAGTTGCTTGTTATTGTGGTGTATGTTGTTGGTGTGCGTTGTTGATGTATTTTAGAAGTAGTTAATATGGTCATTTATGCATTAGAGTGATTGTTTTTTTTGGGGGGGGGGATTTAGTCGTGCATTTAGTGTCAAGAAGTTAACAAATGTCTTAGTTGATATGGCCTTTAGTATTGTCTTAATTTGTATTTCAATCATCATTTAAAACTTTCTTTAGTAGTTAGAGCCATAAAGATGTCTTGAGTCATGTCTCATTAATAGACCATCCACATGGTGGGTTGTGTCATAATTATATATGCATTCATGTTCATCTTTTCAATTTCCTATACTAAGATTTATTTTATTTTCTTTTCCTTGTCTTTTTGTTTTCTTATCTTTTTATTTTCTTATGAAAAACTTTGTCCTTATTAACAAATCTTCTTACCTTGAATTCCAAATCATATTACTATCATTCTCACTTTTTGGTTAGTTTTTCCAACATCGTCATCGATGCCAAAGTTTGCCAAAATTTTCCATAAAAGTTAATTGCATGTCGAGATACCCCTTAGTCAAATAATATATTGAACTGCATATTTGTGTCGTCGAATATGTGGTGAGCCATTATTGTTTTGAATACGTCATCATTTAATTTTCTACTTTCTCTCACATATGATGAAATTTTATAATTTTTGACTAGATCTGAAACCTTGATCTTGTACACCTATAGTTTAGCCACAACTTCTATTTTGGTAACTCTTGCACTATTGTTTTGTTATTTGTCCTTTTTGTTTATTTGTCATATTTTTATTTCATTTATTTTCATCTGTTGTAATCAACAAATATAGATATAATAATTAATTTAAATTAATCTTATCTCGATTTATTGCACATTCTTATGCATGCATCATATAAATTGTGTTAGATATTGAGTTTGGTTCGTTTATATGTCGTGTGGTTCAAGCTCGCCGAATGATTGGTTGGAGCTTGGAGACAAGATCGATTAGGACTCGCTTCTTATTTTATGCTTATCTGTTGGGTGGGTTGTTTTATCACATACTATGAGTTAAGTGGTGGTTTTATCACAACCCACTTAATTTGGGCTATGTAGACATCGTGCTTAATTACCCTCAAGGTTGAGATCAATTGAGTTATTTTCTAAAACCAAAAGATCCACTGCAAGTTGCCTTCTTTCTAGAGGCCTATTATAATTATTCCATACCTAATCCTATTATTATAATATTATATTTTCATTATTTTTAGAGTTGTGAGATATGTTGGAGATTGTTTTGGATAAGTCAAACTTTGAGGGGTAAATCCTAGGGCATGACTTGTTGAGAAGGCCAATTTTGTCATTGCTGATGGGCTCGGCACAACACTCTATTTTTTTGCTAGTTGCATTATTTCCACCATTGGGTCTATGAGCTTCCCAAACCTGGAGAGACATGGATTATGGGTATTGTATTCTATGGTCATGACTAAGGTGAACTTGGCTTTTTTTAGAGCTCAAAGGAGTGGTGCATGGTGGAATTGGAGAGGATAAGAGAAAGGGTATTGCTCGATTAGCTGTGGGTCACATACTAGTGTAGTTTCCTTTGGGTGTTGTGTGATTCTTTTGTGGTGTCTATCCCCTTCTATTTTAATTTTTATGAAGTATTGAGTTCATATGCTAGTTTGATATAATAGTTATTTTATTTTCCAACCAGTAACTTGTTAGTGACATTTTTGTTTTTAATATTTGTGTAGGTGGTGATGGTGTCACTGGCGGATACATAGGGATGATAGAGCCTTCATACATACACATACTCCTCTTGCACTGTTGTTGTGATGCTTTTTGTTATTTTTCTTATTTTATTTTGTTATCAAATGTCTTTACTTTTGACTAAGTATATTGGTGTAATAACCCCATGTTTTGGGAACTTATTTTTTCAGTCATTTATAATATTTTGGATAACATTTCTATTTCCTTTGTTTCTATGCTTATTGTCACGGGCCGCTCTCTATGGGACAAAATTTTTCGCCCCAACAGCAAACCGCGCGGCGTGTTTCGCTCCCGAAACACCAGCCTCCCTTCAAGTACGCAACAGAAACCCCACTACACGTGTAGCGGGACGATCTCTACAAGAGACCCGAAGCCACTCCCCTGAGTTCCTGCAATTCACGATGCACGCCGAACACGAATACCAGCACCCAAATCGCCCAGTGCACGATATCGTTCGGTACCGATAGAAAATTCTCAAAACACCCACAATAGCAAACCAAGTAAGTAGTATGAAGCGACTCTCATCGATCACCCAATATCGATCCTTGACACCAATCCCCTGATCGGTATCGCAGCAAGTTCCCGGAATCAAAGAACGCCGCTAGTACCCAAAATCAGACGCCAACACCACAATTACGGAACCCCTGTTCCAACCTTGAATTAAACACAAAACAAGGATACAACAATCACCCCTATGATCGCTTACACCATGGACATGCAAACCCCACGGTGTTCAACTCTTCCCCTGAAGAGTAGCGAGAACTAGAGCACCCACACTCACATTCGTCCTCACAAATCACAACCCCGAGCAGCCACCCACGACCTACTCGTTTACATGCAAAACCCTCAACCAAGTAATGCAAACTAGGTTATGAGAAGAACCACGTCGTACCTCCAATCACAGCACCACGACCAGCAACCCTATGCCGTCGAACTCGTGAAGAATCAACTCCCGGAATTGATCTGCAGCACTCCACGACTTTGCTTGATGAGGTTTCTTTCTTCTCCACAAGAAAGACCACGACGTTCACCAAGACCCTTCTCAGCAGTTCTTCCTTCTTTCTTCTCACGTTGGCTCCCTCCTTATAAAGGAGTCTCCACGTTGTTGCTTCCTTCCAAGATAAACTACAATCTGAGCATAATCTTTTCCCAAAAGATTATCTCCAAGATCTCCCACGAACCTGGACTCCCTTGACGTCTCAATTCGATCCAGCCCTGGGCGTGCTTATCTCCAATTCAGTTGCAATCTTATCTCCAAGATTCATCAAGATCCATCTCTATCTCTATCGGCAAACAAAGTCCAGCGCTGGTAGTTAGTTACAACCACCACACGTCCAACCCCCTGGCTCGACCCAAGTCTTCGGCTCGACCAACCAGCAACCTCGTGCACGTCCCAGACGCACCACCGATAACCCCTGCTACCGATAAGCCTCTAGTACCGATCAACTCCATCCATCGATCATGCCGGTGCAGCCAGACCCTCGCTACCGATCACGACTCGATCACCGCTCGCTAGCCAAGTCTCGGTCACGTAGCGTGATACCGCAACTTGCTACCGCTATCTGCTCGCTACTTGAGTCGCACCGCAACCTCGCTATGTGTCGGTCATGGCTCGATCAAAACCCCGCTAGCGCCCCACGCTCACGCACGCTGCACCGATGTCTCGGCAGCGCTCAATCACACCAACGCCTCGCTCGCGCCAATGCTCGAGCACGCTGCACCGATGTCTCGGCAGCGCTCGAACATCCTCGTTCACCCGGCACGCTAGTGATCGCACCCCAGCATCGAACCAGCGCACTCCCGGCACTCCGTGATCCGCACGCAGCGATCAACCTCGAGTCCTCGCGCCCGGTTCTCGGCACCAATGCTCGATCATGATCCGACGCCCAAGTGCTCGGTCACCAGCACTTGTCTCGATCATCTTGAGGTTTATTTGGTCTCCGACCTGACTCATGCTCGGCACTTCGTTACCTGCAACTGCAACACCGTGTTAGCCTCAACCAGTTGTTTCACCACTCGAATAGCCCCGTGCTACTCGTGTCGGACCCGGCATGCATGGGAACAACTGCCCAATCCCGCGCACCCGGCACGTCCTCGGACTAAGGCTGTAACACTTATCGTGGTTGTGGGTAGTGGTTTTATTCCTTTAAAGACTCCAAGTAGGATTAGATCTTAGGAGGTTCGTGGGCATGGTCTTCCATAAAAGTGGGTTAAAATATAGTAATATTAAATAATAGAACATTTCGGTTTGGTTCTGAAATGAATCGAGCACGGGATGTTACACTAAAGACCCAATATAACACCCCCATTTGGCCAGTTGAGCGAACCAAATTGAACTGATGAATTTCGGGATACTAATTCATAACCCATTAAAATAGAGAACCGGCACAAGAAAAGCCTCACCACTTAAGGAGTCAAAAGACAAAATCTAAGGGAATCTAATGCACATAGAACACAAAAATGCATGAAAGACACCCATAACTGGCTCATGCAGGCACAACATCCTAATGAGTCAATTTACAAAGGATACTCAATTTTTGGAGAAAATCTTGCAGGATCCCTTCTAAAGAGGACAATGAAAAATTTGTATATCTTGTATAATAATCATTCAATCATAAAATAGTTTCAGACCATTTCATAATATCACTTGGCATTCACAGAAGCATATCCAAGCCATTACGACATATTTTCATTTCATTCATATTATATTTAACACAAATTTCACATTCATTAGGTTCTTGGCTTGCCTGGTCTTCACATGGGCCCTTCTTCTGTAATTACAAATCAGAGAAGCTCATCCAACCTATATTCCTTCTTTGCACCGTGTACCTCCACAAGTAGTATGGTTTCATGTACCTAGATTGTTTAACCATTAGTTCCATGACTTCGGGGTTGGGAGAAATGTACACACAACGTAACATCCCAAAAATAAGGTATTTTATCTCGAAGTAAGTGTTAAATATTATTAAATTAAGATAATTTAATAATATTTATAAATTCATTTCCATAAGTTTTATAGATTGATGTTTCGTATTTTGAGTGAATATATATTTATGACTTGACTTCTCATATTTTAAGGATACATTTATAACTTAAAAATTCATAAGTCTAATGAAAGACCGAAATGAGATATTTTTAAAAAAACATACAAACTTAGATCAAACTTCCAAAAACATAGGCCGGAACCACTCAACGGCCAACAAAAATCATTCATACATACATAATCAATCAACAACCAACAAATTTATTCAGACATAGATACATACATACATACTCAACTACCAATGAAAATCATTCATGAAAATCATACATACATACATACCTGGTCATACATACTGTAAATTCTTAAGAACATACATGCACCGGAATCTGGTCGACGTTGACATGCCTCATCATACTTCAACTTTCATCATCATACTTAATCTTTCATAAGATGTACATGTACAAGAATCTGGTTGATGGTAACATTCTTGTTCTCATAGAATCATACATAAAATCAAACATATAACACATAACACATAACAGAGGAATGCACATACACATATTCATTCAGAGAAGCACACATAACACATACCAAAATGATGCACAAATAACATACTCATATACAAAAACACACATCACACACACAAAAATTCCTCCTACACAGAAACGCACATCACACACATAGAAGTTCCCCCTTACTCGGTTGAGGAAGATATGCTTATATAGACATGAAAACAAAGCAGAAAGGTCATAAGTCATAAATATATCCTCAAAATATGAGAAGTCAAGTCATAAATACATACTCACTCGAAATACGAAACATCAATCCATAAAACTTATGGAAATGAATCTATAAATATTATTAAATTACCTTAATTTAATAATATTTAACACTTACTTCTAGATAAAATACCCCAGTTATTTTTGGGATGTTACACAAAATAAGTTAGACCTTAGTGTATTTCGCCTGCAAAAGAGAGGAAATGCACTTATGTAAACAAAGGCTAGCAACTACAATAATATCATATCATGAGGCACAAGTCGACATAGGTCCCAACACAAGTCTCCAGGCCACACGACAACAACATCATCACATGATCCATGGTTAAAAGACATCCACATAAATATGCCATTCATATCTATAAATAACAGAAGTCCCCAAGGGACACAATTCAAACACCGCTGAAAACCCACAACACCAAAAAGCCAACCTATCATCCACTAAATTCCTCTTGATTTGCCCGGCTACATTGGTCAACACCATGCCTTCTCACCTACGTATATAAGAAAACGTGTTAGCAACGAGTGTCATTGAGTCCCAAATAGTTAATATGGAAAATCTATATACATACAAATAGATAGAATAGTAACAAGTGTCACTGAGTCCCAAATATTTAATAGGGAAAAATCTCATTACTGGTAAATGGATAGAATTGTTATCCATGATGAACTGAAATGAAACAACTTCTCCACAACACACTAAACATAGGCAAGTGGCCAATAGGGCCTAATCATAATCATAATTGCTGGTAACCGTGCACATTGATAGGATAATAGCTTACAGTGACATGTAGATAATATGGGCAATACTGTTCGAATAATTTTAGTGGCATGCAAGTATACACGGTCGAAACAAGTAATATAATGATAAATTCGAGTATCGTTCCCACAGGGAGATGAATTTCCTTAAATTAATTAAAGAAAATCATATTAAGAGAAAAACAAAAACAATTGACTTAACTAAATATAAATAATAACTTTAAAGAAAAGGAGATGTTAAAATGATAAAACTCGTTCTAGAGTCGAATTTCCCTTAACATTAATTTAATCTTCATCATATCTTACTCTTATCTTTTATTCCCTCAAATTATCGATCTAGGATAATTATACGACATGGTGGCTCTCGCTCCTTCATGCTTCTATGATTTTGCCTCAATTTCTACCTCCCGGTGATAATTGATTAATCAACAAAATAATGCATTAAGAATTGCCTTACAATCGCATACGGTGTTGTGTATCTCCCAACTACAATGACAAACAAGTCAAAAGACTCATCGTACGATAAATTATCAATGACTAATCTAATTAATTTCTCCCGAAATCTAATTAAACCTCATGATCTAAGAAATAGGTGATCAATCTACTCTTAGCATTAAGAACATGACAATTTAAACAATCCGATTGAATAAAAGAATAAGAGGTTGAAATGAATTCAATTAAATCATGTTAAGTTCCATTCTTCTCTAGAACGAAATATAAGACTACTCCATAATAAAAATAGAAAACATTATAAAGAAGAAACTAATTTTTATTATAAAAGAAAAAGGAATTACAAAAACTAAAACTACTTCTTCTACTACACTCTGAAGCCAAGAGATGAGATATGATAACAACAAATGACCACCCCTTTATATAGAAGTGGAGATACAAGAATTCGAAGAGAGTGTTCACAAATCGACGTAGTCTAATTAATTATAATGTCCCTTCAAGTTTCCAACTGTTCGACTCCATTGAACATCATAAATTGTAGCCATTGGGTGGGGCCAAGTGTCATGACCAATCAAATCCAAAGCTTAATTTATTCATCTTTTTCTGCATTGAAACACCAAAATTAAGCATATCTAATAAAATATTAATTAACTAGAATATAATGAAAAATATCACTAAATTAATAATGTTTATACCCGAGAAGTACAAAATCATATTAAAAACATATGTAAATATTATATATTTTAAACACTTAACAAATACGACCAAGTTGATAATTACTGCAGTACTACATGGTCTGGATATACTCCAGAGAGGTGTACACATTCCAAAATATATACATTGCTAGTAGGTAGTAAGCTAATATCATAAATATGACAGTCAATCGAGCAGCATAGGTTGGTAGAGACCAAGCCCCTTGGTGATGCCATGCATCCCATCCACCTAGCGTACAAGTAAAAATCCAAAAATATACATGTATAAGTTCTGGGTGTGGACAATTCAAGTAGAGCTAAAGTGTGACTTTGAGTTGTATCTTGCAACTTATGAAATCTCATCAAGGGATCTCATCCTTGAAGTTTTATTAGTTTAGAAGATTGATTAAATAACTCATAGATAGGGGGATCTAATAAAACTCCACTAACTACATTGTATGACATAAATCAAATTACGTGAGGCAAGCAGAAGAGAGTCCTAACAAATAGGAGATGAACACCTCGTCCTACCACAACAAGCCCAACTCCGAGCTACCTAGCGGTGGGGAAAGCTACATGACCATGTGTGATGAACGCATGTAATGCATGAACAGTCCTAGATGTAGCAAGAATGCATGACATGCAATATGAAATTAAATAATACACAGCTGATCATATCTAATAATTGTGCTCATATGTGAATTTTGACATCGTGAAACAAGCTGAATAGGTTAATAAACCAAGTGGTGAAATTATAAATGTGATGTCGGTATATTAGGAACATCATATGAGCTTAAACCGATGAATTGAAATATTAGAAGATGTCGGTGTGTATGAGAATCTAGACACCTAAACTTAAGATATCCCAATATGCTACACAGTAGCACAATATTTGAATTATTATTAAAATAATCTGATTTGACTTGTAAATTAATTGGCTACCCAACGGTTAGATCTCTAAAACAAATTGAGATCCAGAATTAAAAGATGTTGAATCAGATAGATTCGATTGGCTCCGGTAGAGCGAATTGAGATGTCGCCATCACCCAACCCAACTATGCATATAATAATTTTTATTAATTAATTCATTATCATTTATTAAATTAATTTTATTGCGAATTTGATTAAGATCACACGAGGAGTTTGTTTTATAATCAAACACACACGAAAATTATGATTATGATGTTTATTTAATTAATTAGTATTTGGTGCGCAATTCAAGGCGACTCAAATGCGAACCAAATCTATAAAGTTCAATTTTTTTTCTTGTTAGGTGATTTCGGTAACATTTTACCACACATGATCAATAAACACATAAAACATAGCCCAAATATCCATAAAGGAACAAACTTTATATAAAAACAAATCTTTATAATGATCTAGCAAGCAAAACATATTGAATAACATATCAAAATGATTCAAATGATACGAACAATATGATATAACAAGAATATATATACAACAATGCAAATCATGCAAAACAACGAAAGAAAAGGAAAGAAGAGTGTACCCGGATGAAGAGGAAGAGAATAGGCAAGAAAGGGGTGGAAAAGGAAGAGAAAGAGAAGGGCAAATGGGGTAAAAGAGGGGGAAAGAGGGGTGAAGAGGGGAAAGGCGGTGACCAACCCTACCTAATGCAAGTGCAAAGGCACTTCCCGTACTGGGATGCACGCGCACCTCGTGTGATGGAGTAAAGATGCTTGAAGGGCGCCCTTACATTGGTCACTTAACCATAGCAAGAGCAAACTAAGTAAAAGAAGGAAAAGGGAAGGAAGGGAAGCAATGAAAGGAAGTGAAAAGTAGAAAAGGGGCACAACGACTTCTAAACATGACTAGGGCTGGAGGGTATATCAAGGATTCATGCAATGTGACTCTAACATGACATGTGGCCTTAAACTAACTAAAATACGCAGAAGTACAACAAGTCCACAACTTGGCAATTGGGACCGAGCGGATAATTCTCAATGGTGGATACGCCCAATTCCCAAGTCCACAACAACACACAAGGATCTATTCAGTGCCAACCTAATCAAATTGAACTGGTTGCACACTAATATAGTAGGACCAAAAGCCAAATCGGTCATAAGAACACATGACCGATGGGCTGGGTTTAAAATTACCCCCCTTAAGAAAATTATGTCCCCAGAATTTACCTTAAGGAGAAACAACCACCCAAATCACAAATCAATAGCAACAACAAGTGCCGCAAGCCAGAACAAGGCAAGACAGAAGAACAGAGGCTACCTCAAGAAATAGCCAGAGTGAACAAGCCTGGGATACGCTACCTAAGGTTGTTTTAAGGCTCCAAAGTCGCCTACCTCAACACCATGCCTAGACCATAAAACCTTGACTAGGGGCACCTCCTTTTGATGGGTTTTCCAACAGGGATCCAAAATCTACATGGCCTCATCCTCATACTACAGGTTGAGGTGCACTACAGACAAACTGGGAGGTATGGTAAGGCATTAGGCCACCTCTTTGACTTGCTCAAGCAACTCAAATGGACCAACAAATTTCAAGCTCAGCTTGCCAGGCTTCCTATGGTCGGGGAGACTTTCAGGAGAACATGATCTCTGAGAGTGAAGCTGACCTCACGGTGCCTCTAATCTGTATACGAGCGTTGGTTGTTCTAAGCTACCCTCAACCACTGATGGATGGTCTCAATAACTCTCTGTGAATCCAGTAACATCTTTGGACCAACTACCAACCGCTAACCACCCTCGAGCCAACACATGGGGGATCAGAACAAGACATCTTGACACCACGTTAAGCACAATTTTTCAGCCTAGGCCACCAGTATGATATGCAAATATCATGGTACATCTTCATGAATCTAGGGTATCGTGAATCTCAAATAGTGTACCTCCTGAAGAACTACTGTCGGATACCTGAGAGTACTGGCAACTCTGGCATGTACAATCAGCCTCTCATCCACACCAACCAATCCAAATCTCTTGTCAAACTTAGGTGTGCTCTTTTTGCCGTCCAATTGTCTCACTGTTCATCCTTAACCTATGTCTGCCTATCCGATCTAACACTATCGGGCTGACCTAACCTGGCCATCATGCCTCCAACTCTCTATCGACACATCTGCCCTCTGATCATCATACTAGATCCCCATCACTTCCAATGTAGCTCCACACAACATTGGTCTTTGATTCAAGGCATCTACCACTACATTTTTTTGTACCCGGGTGGTAGGCAATCTCTATGTCATAGTCAATCAAAAACTGAAGTCATTGACTTTGTCTGCTATTGGGCTCCATCTGGATGAAGATATACCTCAAACTCTTGTGATCAATATAGAGTTGGAAGGATACTCCATTTTGGTAGTGGTGCCAAATTCGGAGAGCAAAGACCACTGCTACCAACTCCAAATTATGTGTAAGAAATTCTTCTCGTGAACTTTCAGCTATCGGGACACATTCACTATCACTCTACCCCTCTCCATCAACACACAGCCAAGTTTGCAATTTGCTTTATCTCTTCTTTGAGTTTCTACAATGCACTGACAGCAAAGTCAACAATACCTGCATGATTTTTCCTTCTAGGTAATGATTGGGTTTTAGCTGTTGATCTTGCTGAGATTGGTAGCCCTAGTTTCACTATCTCTACTATTTTCTCCTCATGAATTCTGGCCATGTAGTAGAGCTTGGTAATTAGGGAAAGAAACTACAAACCCTTGGATGCTCGAATACTTCATGCATGTTATCATAGATAAGATTGTCCAGGTTAATCTTCTTCTTCTATATAATGGCCATTGATAACTCTTAAATAGAGTTATTATTTCATTACCATTCATACACAATCTTCATGCCCTCACATCATTTTCCCTATCAATTTTGCTAAAAATAGGAATTTCTCAAAATATAAGTAAAAATAGAAATATTAGCAATTTGGGGTTCAAATTTTGAATTAATATTGTCGTTCGTATGGAACTGTGAAAATAAAGGAAGTTGGTAAATCTTAGTTATACACACCTCACTATAGAGGAAGAAAACTCATGTGGATAAAAGCAACACCTCCACTAGATCCTAGACTTTTTGCATCTATACTAAATCCTACTCTTTTTGATTTTTGTAGTAATTATGATTTTTTTGCAAAAGCTGGAACTATCCTAACACACATGAAAATGGGAGTCAACTCTCCATACACTAATCCTAGGATGGACCACTTGTCACTATGAAGTCATCATGACCCTCTGGAACACTCAAGATGGGCGTTGAAGTAAGTTGGTCCTTCAATGTCTCAAAGTTGTGCTTGCAGGAGTCAATCCACATGAAACATTCCTCCTTTCTCGTCAGCCGTGTGATAGGTGCTACTATCGATGAACAACCCTCTATGAACCGTTAGTAATAACCTACAAGACCCAAGAAACTCTGAATCTCTGATGTAACCTTGATCCCTCCCATCTAAGAACTACCTCAACCTTGGTTGGATCTATTGATATGTCTACAAACGACACCACGTGGCCCAAGGAATACTACCTCAAATAGCCAAAACTCGCACTTGGATAGCTTGGCATATAGTTGATGCTCTCGTAGAGTCTGCAAAGCTATCTACAGGTGCATCTCATGGTCCTCCCGCGACCAGATCAGAATGTTGTTTATGAAAACAATCACAAACTAATTTAGATACAACCTGAACATTCGGTCATGAGATCCATGAATGTTGTTAGGACATTTGTCAAACCTAAGGGCATGACAAGGAACTAATAATGACCGTATCTCATTCTAAAGGTGGTGTTTTGTACATTCTCCTCCCTGTTCATGAGCTGATGATAATCTGACTGAAGATCAATCTTCAAAAACACAAAAACCCCCCCAACTGGTCAAATAGATCATTAATCCTTGGCAAGGGGTATCTGTTCTTCATTATCACTTGGTTGAACAATCTATAATTAATGCACAACCATAGACTGCCTTCATTCTTCCAGAAAAAGAGGACATGAGTGCCCCAGGGTGTGATGCTCAGCTTGATAAAACCCTGATCAGCAATTATTGCAAATGTTCCTTGAGCTGCGCTCAAGGGGGGTCATGTGATAAGGTGTTGTGGACATCGATGTCATATCTGAAACCAAGTCAATGGCATACTCCACCTCCTTGGCTAGTGGCAAACCTAGCGCCTAATTTGAAAACACGTCAATAAAATCACAAACTATTAGAATCTCCGCCAGTTGTGGCCTCCTTTGCTCTATCATGGTAATCACACTAGCAAGGAACACCTCATAGCCTTTTCTCATTAGCCTCTAAGCCCTCTGATAGGAGATGATCATTAGATAATTGTCTCGGCCGCAACCCTTGAATGTGATCTTCACCTTCCGTCTAAAGTGAAGGTGAATGTTCTTCTTCTTGCAATCAATCCGTCGACAAGCAGTCCATTCCAAAGATTGCATCAAACTCACGCATCGCTAGCACTTCAAAATTAGTAAATAAGATGTGTCGTATGGCCACAACAACACCTCTCATGCACTCTCTAGTGGTAAGGACTGTTTCGGCTGGAATAATCACAACCAATATATAGCTTAAGTTGTTGAACAAGCTTTTACTTTCGGTGGATGAGTTGGACACAAACACATATGAAACAATTTCATATCCCTAATGGTAAGTACAGCCAGTTCTTAAGTCTAATGTGTGAAATTAGATACTTATTTACACAATCAAGGGATATAAGTGGAGTCTAGCATTATTATTTGTCCAATGGTCGAGTTTTGCCCTAGGGTAAAAGTCGATCATTGGATGTGGACGGGTTTATGCACTTAGGTGTTTGTGTAGGAGGTCAAACGGTAGATTAGTCCGTAGAGATTAATTAGAGGAGGTTTGTATGCAAATAGAAGACCCACATGTATATAAGGAGGACATCAAGGGATGAAATTGCATTATTTGCAACTCCAAGCCCTGGTTGCCCTCTCTCTCTCTCTAGTCATTGTCTTCCTCTCTAGCACACCCTATCTCTACCTTCTCTCACTAGGCGCACTCTCTCTACCTTTGGGATTGCTTGGTTCATTGTTTGGTATAAAGTTCTAGGCTTTTTCACAAAAGAAGGGGTTAGTAATCCTAACTAAAACATGTAATTAGTCTAGATTTATGTATCATCTTCATGTTCAATGTTTTGTTTGGTGTACTGTGATATCTACATGCTTGTTATCATGTTCCATGCTTGTGTAACTTGTTAAAACAATATTTAAGGTGTTAATTCATGTTTAAAATCTCCATAAATAAGTTTTACATGTAATTCTAATGGATTAATAAAGTTCAAGAATCAAGTTGTGGAAAAAGAACAAGTTGAGAACATGTTTACCATTATTTTGCTTAATTTCTCTAAATTAAAAATCATGGAAAAGTAGGTTAATTAATGTTAACCTGCTACCACCCTTATTTTAGTATTTAGAAAGCATTAAAAAAAATTTTTTTTTGATAAAAATCAGATCTAAAACAAAAAAATATAACAAAATTTGGATTAGAAATCCTAGCGCCAGTGCTACGTCATTCATCAACCAAGATTTCAATGCCACAACACTAAGCCAAAGAAAAACACGACTTCACAACAGGGTGCTGCGACACTCAAAAGCCTTGAATTCAGTGCCATGACACTCATATATAAATTTCATAACTGAGGCACAACACCGCGACATATAGAAGCCGAGATTTCATCATCATGGCAGTTATGCCCTAAACCTAATTTTTTTATTATTTTTCTTGTTTTTGCTCGATCTATGCTATGTATATGATTATATAATCATTATATGATGATTGAATGATGTTGTTAACATATTATTAATACTTATAATGTATTGTATGTAATCATAAACATCATGCATGTCATTCCATATTATGCAGATATGGATAGACTAGTTTGGATAGTAATACGTTCGAATAATTTTAATATCAAGCAAGTGTACATGGTCGAAACAAGCAATATAATGATAAATTCAAATATCGTTCCTACATAGAGATGAATTTACTTAAATTAATTAAAGACAATAATATTAAGAGAAAAACAAAAATAATTGAATTAACTAAATCTAAATAATAACTTTAAATAAAAGGAAAAGTTAAAATGATAAAACTCGTTCTAGAGTCAAATTTCCCTTTGCATGAATTTAATCTTCATCAAATCTTCTTCTTATCTTTTATTCCCTCGAATTGTCAATCTAGGATAATTATATAACATGGTGGCTCTCGTTCCTTCATGCTTTTATTATTTTGTTTTAATTTCTACCTTCCGGTGATAATCGATTAATTAACAAAACAATGCATTAAGATTTGAATTACAATTACATACGGTGTTGTGTATATCCCGCCACAACGATAAACAAGTCAAAGGACTCGTTGTATGATGAATTATCAATGACTAATCTAATTAATTTCTCCCAAAATCTAATTAAATCTCATAATCTAAAAAATAGGCAATCAATCTATTCTTAGCGTTAAGAACATAATAATTCAAACAACCTAATTGAATAAAAGAGTAAGAGGATGATATAAATCGGATTAAACCATGTTAAGTTCTATTCTTCTCTAGAACGAAAGAAAGGATTACTCCATAATGAAAATAAAAAATAATATAAATAACAAACTAGTTTTAATTATTAAAAGAAAAGGAATTGCAAAAACTAAACTATTTCTTCTACTAAACTCTAAAGCCAAGAGATGAGATATGCTCAATAACAAATGACCACCCCTTTATATAGAACAGAAAATGACCAAGAGATACAAGAATTCGAGGTGGGCTTCCAAAATTCGATGTGGACTAATTGATTATGATCTCTGATGAAGTTTCCAAATCCCCAACAATGGTGCTAAAGTTATGTGTAGCCATCCACATGGAGCTTTGTCATCATCAAAATTGTAGCCATCAATGGTGGGGTCCATTGCTCTAACCAACAAATCCTAAGCTTAATTTGTTTCATCTTTTTCTACATTGAAACTTCAAAATTAAGCATATCTCATAAAATATTAATTAAGTAGAATATAATAAAAATATCACCCAATTAATAATATTTATACCTGGAAAGTACAAAATAATATAAAAACCTCGGGTAAATATTTTATATTTTAAACACTTAACACACCCCCACACTTAAACTACTGTGTGTCTTGAGCAAAATATCATAAAAAAAATAATATTTTACTACACAAAAATATTTAATCCCTATTATGTTCTCATATGATTCTCAATCAAACCGTTAATAGTCAACAAGATGTCAATCAAATCAGAAATTTCCTCTCATCAATCACATCCAAAATAAAGCTCTCCGTGTGTGTGTGATAGATAATTCATTAGCTTATCATTCTCATCTTCAACCAAGAGAATACAATCAAGCACATGCTTAAATATGTTTACCTTTCGCTCCCATCTCCACTAATGTAAGTAATGTCAATTTAATAGAATCAATAGGTCTTTATAGGTTGTAACGAGACCAGGGGCTAGGGACCAAAAATAGGATAAACAAGATAGAAAAATTTGAGGCTAATATGCACCATAAAATTAAAAATCCATTCTAAATCCTGACGTACATGTACAACAAATCCCCAAGCAATATGACACAAACTTTCTTAAATGTAGTATTGAGTTGACCCAATATAAAAACTAACTTTGCTTTTATCTTTTTTCTTTTTTTTACAAAGCAAAGTACCAATAAAATCCACACTATCTTTTCAATCACCACTCTATGAAAAGCAATGCCTTCCTTCCATATTACTCAAAGTTTCATCCTTGTTAGAATTTAGAATGAATTCAAAACACTTGGTTGCTAGGACTCAAGCAGAAAGTTATATTTTCAATAAAAAGGACAAGGCTAAAATAACGGTAATCAAACAAACACGTATAATAAAGGCTATGAAATTGTGTGCAAAGGATAACTCATATTAGGGAGGCTTGAAGAAAGGTCTAGACTAATCAAAAAGAAATGCCTATATCATTTTCCATCAACATGGCAAGCTAAATATTTTGCCTCGAAAGTCGCTAGGGCAAATTCTTAAAGTCATGACCATCATGTACAATCCTTATTGCAAAACATTCATTGAAATTATCTAAACTAAAGGAATGTGAAAATAATATAAGGTAGAGAACCAACTCCCGACTGCAGTCTTTTACTCAGTTTATTCCTCATATCAATTAATCAAATTTTCCCAAGAAAAGTAAAATTAATTCACATGTGTCTATCATTGAACCAAGAGACTAATATATTGTTGCATAATAAAATTTTTACACTAAACTATATATATATATATATATATATATATTATATATATATATGCATCTCTAAATCTAAACATGAGTCGAGCATAAACAATATGCACAAAATTAAGGCATCCCCCAAACTTACACTAAATATTGTCCTCCATGTTAGAAAAGTAAAGAGAAGAGCAAGAGGACTCCCTCAACCAATAAGTCGGTGGATGATTGTCATGAATGATGAATTTGGTCTTCACCCATGCTACAAAATAAAAAGAAATATAAAAAAATGTACAAATAAAAACAAACTTTTAAAAGAAATCACCTTGGTTGCCTCCCAAGAAACGCTTGGTTTAACGTCTACAGCCCGACCATCTTAATGATCTCCAAAATAGGTGGCACTTCAACTGATGGCAACAATCTGTGGCATGGTAGATCTAAGGTTTCCACATCTATATCTTCTTCACAAAGAGAATTTATGCCTTTATGTAATGAATCATTCAATTGATACCCTTTGTACATTATTTTATCATATAGTTCAATCCTAGAACAATCATATGTTTCATCCGGGCAATTCATGGATTTAAAGATGTTAAATGTGATACAATCGTTGTTTACTCTAAGAGTAAGTTTTCCAGTAGCTACATTGATTAATGTTCTCCCAGTTGCTAAGAAACCTCTCCCAACAATGAGTGGTATATCATCATTCCTTTCTTCCATTTCAAGCACTACAAAATCTGTAGGAAAAATAAACTTGTCAACCTTTATTAAAACATCTTCATTAACTCCTTTAGGATATACCAATGATCGGTTAGCCAACTGGAGTGTGATGTTGGTAGGAGCAATATCCTTGATTCCTGACCTTTTGAAAACAAAAAAAGGCATAAGATTTGTGCTAGAACCTAAGTCACATAAAACATTGCAATGAACATTTCCTCTAATTGAACATGGAATCATAAATTTGCCTAGGTCTTTCATCTTAGGAGGTAGTTTCCTTTGGAGGACAACACTATATTCCTCTGTCATGGCCACAACTTCATTGTCATCTACTGTCCTTTTCATTGCTAGAATATCCTTCAAGTATTTTACATAACTAGGCATCTGGTCAAGTGCTTCAGCGAAAGGTATCTTAATTTGTAATTTCTTAAATATATCAAAAAAATTTGAAATATTTTTCATCACTTTGTTTCCTCAATCTAGAAGGAAATGGTACCTCTTTTTCAATCTCTTCTATATGTACCTCACATTTCTCTTTCCCTTTGCTTCCGAGTAAGCTAACCAATGTATTGGTTCATGTTCGTTGTTTGGCTTATCATCTTTTCCCCTAACTTCATTGGATTGAACTGGTTCTTGTAAAGTAATACCACTCCAGGTTGTTACAGTTTTGCAATGCTCTTGACCATCTTTCCATGGTTGTTCTTGTTGGCTGGGAAGTATACCCTTGGGTCGCTCACTTGGTTCCTTATTTAATTGCACCATAACTTGTTGCATAAATTATTGTTGTTGTTGTTGTTAATTCTATATGAATTGTTAAATAGTTTGTTGCATGGAATTGAACATTTGGATCAAATCTAGTTGTTGTGGTTGAAAAGAAAGTGAAGGGGGTCGAGAATGCTATGATGGTGGTGGTAGATTATTGGGGACAACAACCGATTGTAGAGAATTATTCAATGAAAAGTTGGGGTTATTGCGCCATCCCGCATTGTAGGTATTGAAATAGGGATTGTTGTTCATATTAAAGTTGCATGCATAGTTAACTTGATCTGCTACACATTGACCTATAGAATGTCCTTGTCCACACCATTCACACCTTGGCTTCACAACCTTAACCTGTCCCTGCATATTAAGATTTTGAACTTGATTAGCTAAAGCACTAACTTGAGCAGATAAAGTAGTAAGTGCATCTAACTCTATAACTACAGTTGTCCTCCTTGGATGCCTTTCTTGTGTTGCATGGTGGTTGCTAGGAACCTACAATTCTAGTAGTTAAAAAGCATCATTTGGGGTCTTTCTAAGAAATGATCCATTGGCCGCCGCATCAACTATGCTTTTTGTTTGCCCCAACAACCCGTTATAGAAAGTTTGGAGTTGCATCAATCTTTCTATACCGTGGTTGGGACACTTTTTTTAACAATTCTTTAAATCTTTCCCATGCCTCAAAGAGAGACTCACCATCAAACTGTAAAAATGATAAAATTTCATTACGTAATCTAGCAGTTTTAGTGGTGGAAAATATTTTAACAAAAATTTTTCAGATATTTCATACCAAGTGGTAATTGAATCTAATGATGACAACCACTCTTTTGCACTTCCTATTAATTAGAATGGAAATAAGCAAAGGCGGAGAGCATGGTCAAAGACACCAGATTGCTTATACATATCATAAACCGATAGGAAATCCATGATATGCCTATTAGGATTTTCAGTAGGCGATCCACTAAATTGTCCTATAGTTTGTAACATGTTAAATAAAACTTATTTAAGCTCGAAGTGGGCCGCATCCACCGGTGGTGCAATAATACTGGGTTGTAACCCTCTCGCAAGAGGTACAACCCAATCTTGGATCGCCCCGTTGTCATCATTAGCTACTACTACAATTGGTGGAAGTGGAAACATTTGTTGTTGTTGTGGGTCCATGGCTTCTTCTTCTATTGCTTCTTATGCTCTTCTTCCAACGGCATGCAAGTTTCTCAAAGTCTTTTCAATCTTTGGATCACAAGAAAACAAGGGTGACCGTACTAATCTATGCATTAAAAAATGATATCAAGGAAGAAGATAATGATATAGTATTTCTTTTTCTTTTTCTTTTTTGTTTTTTATTTATAAAATAATCAGACACTAAAATCTAAAAAGAAAAGAAAAACACTCAAAATTCTAATCCTAAATTAACTAAGAAAATTCAATCTCCCCGGCAACGATGCTAAAAACTTGTTTGAATAATTTTAATATCATGCAAATATACACGGTCGAAACAAGTAATATAATGATAAATTCAAGTATCGTTCCCACAAAGAGATAAATTTCCTTAAATTAATTAAAGATAATAATATTAAGAGAAAAACAAAAATAATTAACTTAACTAAATCTAAATAATAACTTTAAATAAAAGGAAAAGTTAAAATGATAAAACTCGTTCTAGAGTCAAATTTCCCTTTACATGAATTTAATCTTCATCAAATCTTCCTCTTATCTTTTATTACCTCGAATTGTCAATCTAGGATAATTATATAACATGGTGGCTCTCGTTCCTTCATGCTTTTATTATTTTGTTTTAATTTCTACCTTCCGGTGATAATCGATTAATTAACAAAACAATGCATTAAGATTTGAATTACAATTACATACGGTGTTGTGTATATCCCGACCACAACGATAAACAAGTCAAAGGACTTGTTGTATGATGAATTATCAATGACTAATGTAATTAATTTCTCCCAAAATCTAATTAAATCTCATAATCTAAAAAATAGGCAATCAATCTATTCTTAGCATTAAGAACATAATAATTCAAACAACCTGATTAAATAAAAGAGTAAGAGGATGATATAAATCGGATTAAATCATGTTAAGTTCTATTCTTCTCTAGAACGAAAGAAAGGATTACTCCATAATGAAAATAAAAAACAATATAAATAACAAACTAGTTTTAATTATTAAAAGAAAAATAATTGCAAAAACTAAATTATTTCTTCCACTAAACTCTAAAGCCAAGAGATGAGATATGCTCAATAACAAATGACCACTCCTTTATATAGAAGAGAAGATGACCAAGAGATACAAGAATTTGAGGAGGGATTCCAAAATTTGATGTGGACTAATTGATTATGATCTCCGATGAAGTTTCCAATTCCCCGTCAACGGTTCCAAAGTTATGTATAGCCATCCACATGGAGCTTTGTCATCATCAAAATTGTAGCCATCAATATGTGGAGTCCAATGCTCTAACCAACAAATCCCTAGCTTAATTTGTTTCAACTTTTTTTGCATTAAAACTTTAAGATTAAGCATATCTCATAAAATATTAATTAAGTAGAATATAACAAAAAATATCACCTAATTAATAATGTTTATACCTAGAAAGTACAAAATCATAGAGAAAACCTGGGTAAATATTGTATATTTTAAACACTTAACACAATACATGTTAATTATCATCTAGAATAGTAGCCATTCGGGTAGTTGAGACTAGCTCAACGACAAGCTAATCAGGTCTATATTTAGTATGTATTTGGGGAGTTTTATGATTATCTATTTTATGTGATTAATCGAACTTTTACCCTTTTGTGCTATGTTAAATCAACATGTTGTATGTTTTACGTAAGGTAAGTACCTGGGCACTAATTTTTAGTTTTTACTTTACCTACGAAGGTATGCCAGTTTAACCGGTTCAACAAATGTGTTACGGTGTATCTCCTTTAATCAAGGACCATTACTCCAACACCCCAGGCTATTGTCTTGACAACGCATGTGATCACTTATGGTTTACCATGTAGGTTTTGTGGATCACTACTACACTTCCCTAGGTGCTGGATGAGAAGCTCAACAACGCACATAGGTGCAAAGTTATCTATAATAGACTATGCATCTAGACGTCCATGTACCTATGTACACCAATGGTCTATAGCTAGTACTGTATAGTTTTTTTTGAGATGTTGTATTTTAAGTTATTATGGCAACCCTAAAAATCGAAAGACCAATAGCTAGTTCAGTTTTACATAGTGAAGTCGACCAAGTTTTACATAGCTATTAAGCAAGTTTTCATGTAATTTTTATAAGTCTCAAAGAGCCAATCTCTAGAGATCATAAAGGAGAAGGACTTAGTTGATTTTTTAGGGTTATTTACCAAGAGTAACTAGTTAGTTGAAAGGATATTTAACTCAACATTTTCTAGTTAATTTAACTAAGTAGTATTATACTTTTCTAGAAGCTTTCGTATGAAACTACCAAATTAACTACTTAATCACAAGGGTGGAATTTAACTTAGTGTCAAGGATGGATAACCAAGTTACATAAATTATTTTATTTAAGTCAGATAAATTATTATACATGTTATGTTATTACTTAATGTTTAAGTGTTATTCTTGATTGATGATTGGCCAAGTTTTATCGTGTTTAGTCGATTGAGATTAGCCTTATTTTCCTATTTATTGTTTACTATATATGTAAGCATTGGACTCAGTACTTTTTGAGATATTGAGTGGACATGTTTGTATGTATGTAGGAATTGAAGCATATGAGCGGTGGGATAGAGACTCTCAACATTAGTTCTAGTTTAATTTTATTGCATTAGTATTTAGTAGTGAACCTTTTTTGAGATGATTATTATATTAGTAGTATATTTTATTAACACAAAGACTTATATATTAGTGATATTGCCGAAATGTTACTGATTGGCATATAGTATTATTATTCCGCTTGCAAGTATTCTGATATATGTTAAAAATTTTGAAATATGTGTTAAAGATGTTATGCATGTGCACTGGGATGATGACACATGTAATGCCCTTAATGGGGTTTATGCATGTTAGAATTGTGGTCGTTACAACTGTCGTGTCCTGCACAGCCTTATCAATGTTCACAACATACACTTTGTCCTATTGCTCAACTCTGTCCCCCTAACCCTGCACTATTGGTGCTGCATCTGCTCTTTGACCAGCAGCTGTAGCAACACCTTCTATCTCCACTAGCCCCACTCCTACTGACCTCCCCGAAGTTGCTGTCCTTGCCCATACTACTGAGGTGGAGTCAAGGCAAGAAAGCACGTTGTGCTGGAGCCAGTAATGTTCTCTAAGCTTGTTGTGGGGGTCCCTGCTGGAACTACTCATACTAAGGCCTCTATTGATTCAGCTGATGGGGTATGGTCTGATATTGCTGCTGCTTGAGGCTTGGCATCAACAATCAATTGCTCAGTGGCCCAACTCGCCACAAGCAATACATGCATAGATACCCCTCATGCACTGGCCTGGGTGCCTCTTCTGGCAGGTGGAGCAAACTCTTGTTCCTTTATCAATGCATCACACAAGTCCATGCATCAAACAAATAATAGAATGATGAGAAGAGATTGTTATTATGAGGATTTGATGTTCTATTATTATTGCTGATAGCTAAATTGTGAAACCTACTAAGATGTGTATAGAAAATATATGGTATGATGGAAATCTATTCTAAAACTAATAGATCAAGTGAAGGCATGAAACATGTGTACATTATACTGTGGTGAATGATGCAAAAGTATAAAGACAAAAAACACAACACAAGTTGTCACACATTCTCTTAATTAAAAATGCATGTGGCCTGGATAGCTTCACTTAGTTAATAATTAATATATCTTGTCATGTTAATCATATTACACATACTTGCAGTTAATATCATGGGAAACAAATTTAATTGTAACGGGTCTTATTTCTTATTACAACCTACAGCCCTAGCATCATTTCACATCCTTGTTTAAACAAGATTAGATTAGTGCATTAAGATTAACTCCTTGTGTTGATATCTATGACTCTAATGCATCCCTGCACTTAAATCACAAACTACTTCATCCAAGGATATCATCAGCCTACCTATCCCTAGGTGTCGACCAAATCTCTTAATCATACAAAAGTTAGCTAGTCTTTTGAAGCATTAAGCATGAGCATGTGGTAATTAAATAACAAGCATGAACATGAGGTAATCAAATAACAAGCAGAGCAATAAGATAACAAAACAAGATATGTTATATATCAATCCATCATATAACCCAAATCACTAAGTGTTTACCCCATATAAGAGTAGTGATACATCATGAAGCTCATTATAGAAAACAACATTGCAAGAAGAGAGGAGAAAAATTATGTAATTTTGTATGGATGAGACCCTGGCGTGAAATTCTCTTCAGCAGTGATGCTACCTTACAACTTGAGGTCTACAACTTCTTCTTAGCAACCTTTAACTCCTCTGTCAGATTGGTAATGTGAAGCTTGAGGGGTAAAGGTGAAGAAATGAAGAGTGGGTATTGCCTTCTCTAATCTATGATGTATGTATGGTGTCTAATTGTTTCTTTCTCCTCTTTCTTTTTCTTTTCATGTAAGTTCTCTTGAAAGTGTAGTAAGTTCCTGGTGGCTTCCTTCCTCTAATGTGGAGCAAATGTTGACTCCATAGTGTAATTACATTCTTGTCCCCTTGTCTCCAAGTTATTTCTTCATTGTCGGGGGAGTTGGTGGAGTTGCACCAAAGAATTTAAATGATTCAAATTTGAAGAGTAGAACAAGCCATTAGTGGAAGTTTCCTTGTAGCTTTCAATCCTCAACCAATGCACATGAGTAGCTTTTTAATCATTGACAGTGGTTGAGTTTGTTCCTTACTTGCTCCTCAAGGCGTCCATCCACTGGCTTGAGATGAATGAAATTGGTGGAATAGGTCAATTTGTCCAAAGGAGGTGGGGAGTGGGTGCAGGTTTGATTTGATCTTACTCGTTAAAAGCATATTCAGGAGTTGCAGGTTTGGTCGTGCACAAGTGTGGAGGTCTGATCTTGCAGGTATGACCATATTAGGAAGTGTCACCACAAGTGGTCCATCTTAGGTTGGTAGTGGAGTAGTTTGACCCAAACCTCCAAATGTGCACGAGTTTTGTCCAAATCCTTCAAAATACATTTCTTTATTTAGAATTAGCTACATATTTACTTATATTTAATATAACTTGCGATAATTCAAAATTTTCAAATTTTAGAAAAAATTACTTGGTAAAACAATGCTAGGACATGAAAATGATACCTAAAACTTATCAAAATGTTATGTTATTCTATTAAGTATCACACATTGGGTCCTGACCACCTTGATGCTAACCCCAATGATACTATTGCGCATGTTGCTACCTTGGTGCCTACTGCGCTACCTGAGCTTGAACTGCATGAACAACTGCAATGTTATCAGTTTGACACATTTGTGATGCTCTTTGCTGATCCTAGCTTCTACCCATGTTGCGACATAGTAGAATGCCCCCAAGATCTTCTCTTGTGATGATATGGTGAGCAACCTCACCCTCCAAGGCTCTTGCTACTGCCTCCTCAAGTGTGGCAAAGTGGAACATCACTCAAGTGGAGTCCTCTCATAAACTTCACTGACCTTTACCTCTCAATCTAGAAGTGCCTTGCGCAAACCTAAGGCAAGGAACCTAGCACGATACTCTACCTCCGCCATGTCTCTTTGCTTGAGAGCTATGAACTCTATGCTCTTCTCCTCAATCCTAACTGTAGAGAAGTTCTAGTTATAGAAGACCTCGCAGAACTCCTCCCGGGCTATCTCCTTTGTACGACATCTCCCTAAGGAAGAAGAGAGAACAAGCCTCCACTAGATCTATCCTTGTTCTTTGACAACTCCACCGGCGACTCGGACCCACAACTCTAGAGGGCATCCCATGCCCTCAAGCACAACCTTGATATCATCAAATCACACAATTGCGGACTCTTAATTTATGCCTCTAGTGAAGTTACTACCTCCATTTTTCAGGAAGCCATCCACATCCCATTTTAGTGCAGGATGAGAGATGTGCTCGTGGCAATCTAATCTCTTGCCACGCTTGAAGTGTCTAGGCCTCACCGTCTCGACTTGCACTATCCTTGCCTTTGAGCAAGAGTCCTCATTGTCAGTCCCTATGACTGAATCACCAGAACACCTGGCATCCCTGGAGGTGGAATAGTGTATTGCCCAACTGCTGAAGGCATGGCAAACTACCCTACTGGCTTAGAGTGAACCAAGACCATGAACAACTTAGCTGGGCACTCCTCCAACACTCTAAACTATCCAACTAGCAACACCTCAAATTGTGGCAGCTGCGGAGGTGGAACTCTAGCCTACTCAAAAGTAGCCCGTGGAGACTCCTCCATCAGCCTGATCTGCATCCTAGCCATCGCCAATGCCATCTCACTTACTGTCTCGAGCAGGGCTCCCATATCCTCACGGGTCTCCCTCATGTCCTAACTTGTATACCTCTACTCCTCAATGAGATGACAAATCTCCTCCTCCTGAGCACTAGCATCTATGTCCTCCTAGTGCTCCTCTTGGTGATCTGCCGTCATGTATTGAGGAGGCAAGTGAGGACGCTTGCCTTGAGAATGCATCGGTGGTGGGGTTACATCACTACCTAAGCTCTAATGTGAGCCATCTACTTAAACTAGCCCTAGTACACTACCATAGTCCACACAAACACTGATCAACAAAACCCAACAACACTGCTCTTGGAGCTGCTCAACTGACTGCGAGGAAAAGCAATAATCATAAACCTATGGAAAGGGCAACAACAACAACAACAACAAGGGAGAGAATAGAAAAAGAAACAACAACAAGGAGAGAACTGAGAAAATGGGCATACTTGTCAATATAGATTGTAGACCACTCAACTGGGGATGTGGGCAACACACACCACAAGTTCCCATCTAAATTGACAATGAATCAGCTCTTATACCAAAATTGTAACACCCCAATTTTGATTTGCAGAGTGAATTGAATCGAACTGATAAATTTTGGGATACTTTTTATAGCTCATTTAAATAGAGAACCGACATAATGAATTATCCACTCAAATCGTCAAAACATGGAAAATGAGGGAATCTAATGCACATACAACATGAAAAGACAGGCAAGACATCTAGTACTTAGCTCATGCATGTAGGACATCCTAGATGAGTCGAATTTACGATGGAGATTAAGTTTCTGGAGAAAATTCGGCAGAGTCTCCCCTATAAATAGGATGATGGAAAAATTTACATAACCTTTATAATTATCATTCAATCATAGAACAATCCAAGAACCTTTTTCATAATATCACTTGGCATTCACAAATGCATATCCAAGGCATTACGCTATATTTCCATATCATTCATATTATATTTAGCACAAATTTCACATTCATCAGGTTGTTGACTTGCCTGGTCTTTATATGGACCCTTCTCCTGCAATTATAAATCATAGAAGCTCCTCCAATACATGTTCCTTCTTTCTTTTGTGTTCCTGCACAAGTAGCATGTTTTTATGTACCTAGATTGCTTAACCATTAGTTTCAGGACTTTGAGGCTTGGAAAATGTTGTACAAAATAAGCTAGACCTACGTATCCCAAAGTATTCGATCTACATAATAGAAGAAATACAGTTAGGTAAACAAAGGCTAGCAACTACAATTATATCATAATACGAGGCACAAACCGACATAGCTCACAAAAGTAGTCTCAAGGCCACTCAACAACAAAATTACACACGATCCATGGTCACAAGACATCCACATAAACATACCATACATATCCAGAATTAACAGAAGTCCCCAAGGGACACAATGCAAACACCGCCAAAAACCCACAACACCATAAAGCTAGCCCACTAGCCACCATGGTCCTCATGATCTGCCCAGCTATACTGACCAATGCCAAGCCTGATCACGTACATAATATAAGAAAACACGTCAGCAATGAGTATCAATGAGTCCCAAATAATTAATAGGGAAAAATATCAATACTGGCAAATGGATGGAATAGATATTCACGAGGAACTGAAATAAAACAACAAATTTTCAACAACACACTAAACATAAGTAGGTGGCCAAAAGGGCCTAATCATAATCATAATTACTCGTAACCGTACACATGGACCAGATAATAGCTCATGGTGACATCCATGAAATGTAGCCAATGGAACCTAACTGATAATGAATGCAATACTGCACGGTCCCGATGTACTCAACAAAGGCACACACATGTCAAAATATATACACTGCTCGTAGGTAGTAAACTGATTTCATTTATATGACCGACAATTGAGCACCATAGGTGGGTGCCAACTGGGCCCCTTGGTGATGTCACGCATCCCATCCACCTCGTGCTCAAGTCAAAATAGAAAAATACAATGCATGTATAAGGTCTGGGAATGGACAATTCAAGTAGTGCTAAAGTGTGACTTTGATTGGATCTTGCAACTTTCAAATTCTCAACAAGGGATCTCATCATTGAAGTTTTATTAATCTGAAAGATGAATTAAATGACATGCAGATAGTGGGATTCAATAAAACGCCACTAACTATGTTCAGTGATATAAATCAAATCATGTGAACCTAGTAAAAAATCAAGCAGAAGAAAGTCCTAATAAACCTAAGAAGACCACCTCATCCTACTGTGGCAAGCCCAACTCCGAGCGGCCTTCGGATGTGGATAGCTACACAACCCTGTATGATGAATGCGTATAATGCATGAATAGTCCTTAATGCAGCAATGATGCATGACATGAAATAGAAAATTAAATAATACAAAACTAATCATATTTGATAAATATGTTCATATGTGAATTCTAATATCATAAAACAAGCAGAGCAGTTAATAAACAATGTGTTGAAATCATAAGTGTGATATTGGTATATTATGAACATAAAATTGGGCTTAAACCCACACAATTGAGATATTAGAAGATATTGGCGTATCTGAGGATCTAGACATCTAAGCTAGTGATATCCTAACATACAACACAGTACCACAATATCTGAATTATTATTAAAATAAACTAATTTGACTAGTAAAGTAGTTGGTAACCCAACGGTTTGATCTCCAAGACTAAATTGAGATCTAAAACTTGAAAGATGTCGAATCAGATAGATTTAGTTGGTTCCGTCGGAGAGAATTGAGATGTCGTCATCTCCCAACCCAATTGTGCAGATAATTATTTTTATTAGTTATTATTTTATCATTCATTAAATTAATTTCATTGTAAATTTAATTAAAATCAGGCAATGAGTTTGTTTTATAATCAAACATGTGCAAAAATTATTGCTTAATTAATTAGTATTTAGTGTGCAATTCAAGGAGACTCAAACATGACCAAAATTTATAATGTTAAAATGTTTTTATTGTTGCAAGCTTCATTAGGTGATTTAGGTAGCATTTTGGCGCAGACAATCAACAAACACATAAAACACAACCCAAATATCTATAAAGGTACAAACGTAATATAAAAATTAAATCTTTACAATGTTCTTTCATGCAAAACATATTGAATAATATATCAAAATGATTAAAATAATATGAATTACATGATCCAACAAGAATCTATATGAAATAATGCAAATCATGCAAAATAACCAAAGAAAAGGGAAGAAGTGTGTGCCCGAAGGTAGACGAAGAGAATGGGGAAGAAAGGGGAGCAAAAGGAGGAGAAAGAGAGGGGGAAATGGAGGAAAAGAGAGGGGAAAGAGGGGAGAAAAGGGAATGGGTGGCAGCTAAAGAGGAGAGGAGGAGAGGGAGAAAAGAAGAGGCTAGTGTTTTATATAAAAAACTACCTAACTCTAGTGTAAAGGCGCGCTAGGACACACACACACCTTGTGTGAGGGCGTCCTAGCACCCAACACTTTGCCATGGCAAGGGAAAGGAATGAAAAGGGAAGGAAGAGAAGAAAGGGAAAGAAGGTAAGGAAGGGAAAAGAAGGAAAAAGGGTGGGATGGCATCTAAACATGAGTAAGGCTAGAGCTTATGGTAAGGATACATGCGACATGACTCCAATGTGACATGTGACCCTAAGCTAACTAAAATACTGGAACCACAACAAGGCTCCAACTTGGTAATTGGGGCCAACAAGATAATACTCCATGGTGGACAAGCCAAATGCCCAAGTCTACAATAGTACACACAAGGACAGATAGACCGGGTTTTACACCTAATATCCGGTTGCTAAAGGAATTTGTGACCGGATTTGTGACCACACCTCCTAGTTGTAGAAGTCATGGTTGCTAATGTAATTTATGACTGAAAGACCAGAAATTTGATTGCAAATCGGTCTCAAAGGGGTTGCAAGTTGGACGCAAATCATCACAAAAGGTAAAAAATAAGAAAACTATTATTTTTATTTTATTTTGCAATTCCTTCTTAAACATTACAGATTAACTAAAAAAATGATAATCATCAACAATAAAATTTTAAAATACCACATATATAATTATACGCGATATCATAAATTATAGCGATTAAAAATATTTATCAAATACATAAACATGTCAAATATGGTAAATACAAAGTCTAATACAACATCAATGAAACAGATAATCAAGTAGGAGGATCAGGTCAATCGGGGTGCGATGTAGATGGCTCGTTAGGGCCTCATCGAGCATCTTTAACTGTGAGAAACATTTGATGAAGCATGATTTCATCTTGTCTATCAGCCTCCCACGTCCACCAATCTCTCGTATGCTGCTCTCTCTTATCAAGAGAGTCAACAAGCCAGTGATCCATGTCCTTAGCCTCCTCCCTCATCCATTGCTCTCTGTCCTCAGCCTCGGTCGTGATCTCCTCCCGCAATCTCTTCATCTATGTCTACATAACGACATGCATGCCCTACTCGTGATTCTCTAGTTCCTCAATTCAGTGGAGCAAACACTCACCAATATGAGGTGACTAACTAAGTAGACTAGAACTAGAGCCGGTATCATGAGATGGAGTAGAAGTAGAGTCATGAGACTCTCATGGGCACCACCGAGGAAGGCGGTGAACTGTAGTTTGAGCAAAAACCCAATCTATAATGTCGACCCTTATTTGGCTCTCCCACCTCAAGGTGGTAGACCTTACGGTCAGCAATGAGTGGCTAGGATGAAGGGACTGTAAGTAGACCCAATGCGCTCCCATAACGTAGCCTGTAAGAGAATAAAAATATGTATTTTACTGATTCATTAACTCAATTACCATTTTTTTCACAAATAACCAAACTTGTCCAATTCATTCACAAACTTTACCCATGGCTAAAAAGTTATTAACAATAAAAAGAACAAAAGGTTATTAATAAGAAAAAATAAAAGCTTGTTCCTAATTCAAATGCAAGTTACAAAATAAACTTTCAATCCTGGGGATAATCCGGCAAAATCTCCCCCATAACTTGGACATTAAAAATATTTTACACAATCTGTATAAATTCACATATGCAAAAAACTCCAGAATATTTCTTTGATATATTTCATCACACAAAATCATTGCATTCACGCTCCATAGCATTCACATTTAATTAACAACACATTTTTCATAGCCTTCAAGCAAAAATTGTTTGGCCTTCACATGAGCCATTTTCTTACAAAACAAAACATTTGCAATTACTCCAAATATTACAGCTAAGAACATGCAGATTATGACAATTAGATCACCAACGAGAATAATTGAAAGCATTTTGAAGTTATAACCAAGAACGTAAAAATAATCAAGTAAAAAATGGTACTTATTTGTTGATCGGCTCAATTCTACTAAAGTCAATAAAACAATGTTTTTGATCAACTGTTGTTGTGAACAAATTAATATAAAACAAGCCATTTGCAAATGATTTTTGAGGTTACACTATTACCATAAGAAATTCACACTAATGTTAAACTACACAATTATGTAATTGTAGAGATTTAGTTCATTTAAGGTATATATAACACCTAGAAAATTGAGCTTGAATGCCATCTTAATAACAAGCTAATTTGCATTAGTTTCAGCTAAAAAGTTTGGAGGTTTTATCTATTCAAGAAAATTGAAGACTAAACAATTCTTTCAAAAATAATATAATGTATGTTTATTACGTATGCGATTGAACTGAATACTTGCAGCCACTTCCTTAGAGTTCTTGTCTTCATATCGATCCTTCCCTTTGTCCTTCCAGTATGTGTGGTTAAACAAAACTGGCCAAGACACAGGCCCTCCCATGTCAAGAACTTTAATCAATTATGGTTGTTAATTAAATTATAACTAAAGAAATATAATATTGTATATACCAGTCATTTTTCAAGTATTTCTATACCAACTAATCCCCCAACATGATGGGTTAAATCATTGTCCTTCTCGTCAACCTTCTCTTCTTGTTCTTCTTAGATAGTTCTATAAATTTATTGGCAGTCTGGTGATCATATGTGAGCCTCTCCCAAATGTCTGATTGAATCCAATTAGGCATGTCTTCTTCTATACAGTTTGCAAGGTCACTAGTATTATATAGCTCCAATGCTCTATCCCTCGCTTGTTTCATCATGCCCTTGTATAATTTTGGTGCAGCCTCAAAGAATGCAGCTCTTGCCTATGGTTCATCCTCTGGCCACCATGTATACCTTATCTAAATTCACATATTTAAAATTATTACTAAGTAATGCATTCTAAATTTTTAAATAGTGCAAATTGCATCTTTAAGTTAATTATTATCCACTCTCAGAACCATAAATCCTGGACATATGGAGAAACGTCACTCCACCTCGGGTAAGGTCCATTAAATTTGCCCTTAATTGTAATACTAATTTGTACGGGCATACTTTGATTAAGAAGTCTACAATAAAAACAAGATTATAACATAAACATAAAAATTTGAAATAAAGTGAGGTAAAAAAATTAAAACATATCTTTATGTCTCCCTGTGATCAGATGAAATATATCTCCGGATTGGATTTCAATCCTCGATGCATGTGGTCTATTTAGTCCTCGTGGTTGTAGCCTACCAGCTTCCATCTCAGCAGCATTTCTATCAGGCTGAGCAACTGGATTGAAATCATCACCTAATGGAGCTGTAGGAGCGTGATCATCCAACGACATATCACCAGCCTCATCCACAAGCCTATAAGATCGAGAGCTACCACTATCTCCACCACGTGATCAAGATACATGTGAACCTAACCCACGACATGGCCAACAATCTCGAACCACATCTACAAAGGAAAAAAACAAGATTAGGGACCATTCATGTACTATATAACAAAAAAATCAATAGAAGTATTACAAATTAAATTACTATACTAATTGTCAAATTCATATTCAGCTTTTGAATTTGAAGATAGCATCTCCTCATGTTGATTTGAGCGCAGGGCATATAAATCTTTGATATCTACTTTGTCAATTATCTGAGGATCAGCTAGTGAATGCACTGATGATTCATTAGGGCCAATAACAGACCAAGAACCACTCGTTCGTGTATGATCATCTTGATACACATTGTTTGCTTCTTCATTTGCTTATAAGTTCGTCTCTGACATTTGCATTGCAAATTCTTTCCTAGGCCTTATTTTACAAGCTACCTATCATTGATGTCGGTCTCGATGCTTAGATGGGCAAGTTATATAATACACTTCTTAGGCTTGAGAGGTTATTATGAATACATCAGATGAGGTTAATGTAAATCTATGTTTACTTCAACTAAACCATGGGGATGCACAACTCGTACTCCCCTAGTTGTGTCAAACTAGTGACATTCAAACAATAATATTCGATTGTCACCATTCTATAGCTCAAACACATTGAGTAAGACCACATAAAAATCTAACTCCTATTCAAACCACACACTACTTCTAACATAACACTACTATAGGTGTCCATCGTAGGTCATCATAGCTGTTGATTCTAAATTTATAATCATTTACATAATATCCTTTAAAACGTGTGACATGCCGAGATGAACCAATGGATAATGTGGAATACGATTATCTATTTGAATGCCATGATCTGTATAAACCTAAAAGATAAAAATGACATTTCAAAAAGTATAATTATATAATTATATACTATTATAATAAATATATTGATCAAATATTCAATAGATAACATACATATTCATGGAGCCACCCTGCAAAAGTAGAATCTTTGTATTTTGATAATGTTTCATCAAATATGTTCACATGTTGATGTCTGCTATTTACATCAAACAATCTTTAATTTAATAATAGAAATATGTTAATTGTTTAAATAAGAAAAATGAAAAATAAGAAAGAACGTTCTCGAGAGGTCCAATCTCTTCATAGTTCAAAAGGACATAAGTATGAACAATGTGTAGTTCTTCGTCTTCAAGTGACTGAAAATCGTTTTTCAGAGGTGTCTCCAGACCTAGACGTGAAAATATTGATTGACAATTAGGTCTGCCCCTTGGGGCATCATAATCATTTTGTGGAGGATGATTAACCGGCATTGGGATTTCATCTTCAAATTAAAAGAAAAAAATATTGATATTTCTTCTACCATATAAGTCTCATATATTAAACCCTCTGGATATGCCTTATTTGAAAATTTTCTCTTTAAATATTGAATAAATCTTTCAAAAGAATACGTCCATTTATAATGAGGTGGCCCACAATGCGAGCCTCATACTAATGGGGAAGATGCTCCATTGAATCAAAAAACTTTATGGCACGATTTTTTCTAACTTGCATAATATTAGGGGAATGCCATTTTCTAACAGCTCATAGTGTTCAACAACCAATGATGTTGATGTAATGTCCCTAAAAATGACAAAATTGTGTAGTAGCATTCCATAAAGAGTTAAGAATTAGATCACGAAAAGCAACAGACATAATCCTCGTAATCCTCTAGAATAACACATGACAGTCGTGACTTTTAAATCCACTGATAGTGTAATCTTCATAGACAAAATTTGAAATATTTGAAGCACAAGCATTAGGTAATTTCAAAGTCTTAATCGATCGACAAACTCTTTTTGCGGCCTGCCTATTAATGGAGTCTACACTTTTAAGACATTTAATCATGACCATTCGTAGTTCAATGAACTTTATATATAGCTTGAGACTATAAGCAAGAACACAACAAGTTAATTTAGGCACCGATAAAATCAACAACATACATCAGTGTATGCATATTTAAAAGGCAGGTCTCACTTAAAAAATCATGTTTTGATAAATGTGAAATTAAAATAGTGCGAGTTTAAATAGTAGATGATTGATCATCTACTTTTGGCCCTAATCAATCAAGGTCCCTAATCATCACATAACCTTAAAAGGTTATGTGTGTGTGTATTTAAGAGACATGTATCACTTACAAAATCTTCTTTGAAGAATTATAAAATTTAAACATTTCGAGTTTAAATAGTAAATGACTGCTTGTCAACTTTGGGCCTTAATCAATCAAGGGCCTCAATCATCAGTGTCAGCGTGTGTGTATTTAAGAGGCATGTTTCACTGACAAAATCTTCTTCAGAGAATTGTGAAATTCAAATATCCTAAGTTAAATAGTAGATGGACTAATCATCTACTTCAGGCTCTAATCAATCAAGGGCCCTAATCATCACATAAGGAATACATACAAATTATAGTTAACAAAATTAAATAATTTCAACTGCTATAAATCTTAAAAAATAAACAATTTAATGAATATATTATACTTAATCAACCATAATAAACATTAATTATGAATAATTAAGTATAAATGACACATATATGATTAAAAGAATTGCACCAATTACATAAATTACAGTTTTTTATAAAATTTTAATTTCAGTTTAAAGTCAGTTTCAATAAATATAAATTACATTAAATAGGAATATAATATAATCAATTTATAATAATTTAAATTAAAAAATAATACACAATTACTATTTGAAAAATAATCCATTTACATTAACAACAATTACATAAACAAATCAAAATCAAACAAAAATTAACACATCAAGAACAAAAAAATTTACCTAGATGGCGGTAAGGAGTCATCAGCGGTGAGGATGTCCACAGCATGCCAAAGTCTGGCAGTAGATGGCAACTTTGGGTGGACGGTAGCATCATGCAAGGAACTTGATCAACGGCCGCATCGGGTGAGCAACTAGATTGACGGCGACATCTAGTAAGGAGCTGGATTGAGAGTGGTGGTGCAGCAATGGTGCATCGCGGAGGGAAGAGGTGGATGACAAGGGAGTAGGTGGCGGATAGGGTAGTGGGGTAGCGACGGGGGTAGTGGGAGCGAAGGGGCGAGGGTTATTCTGATTTGGTGGCTTAGGCCCCCTTTTTTTCTGTGAATAGAAGGTTTGACCGGACTTGCAACTGCAGTCCGATAGCAAAATATAATAAATTTTTTGGTAAAAATAGATGTAACCAGCTTGCGATCGCAGATCCAATTGTGAATGTTTTATTAAAAATATTTTTTATATTTGTGACCGTGACTGTAACCAGGGTTGGGTTTCAAAAGTTTTTTAAAAAAGAAATTGCTTAGCAACTGGCACTGCAGTCACAAACATGATTTAGTCATTAGCGACCAACATCATCAGTTACAAATTTAGGGTCACTACAGCGGTCATTAAGTAGTTGCTGAAATTGGTAAAATAATTTAACCCGGATGCAAAATTAAGTGGTAGCTCACTGGTTGCAAATTAGTGACCGGAAAAACCGGTCGCAAAATTACAGTTGTTGATAACTATTTTTCTTCTAATGTAAATAAAGCCTAAAGGGGTGTGTTTTTTATATACCTTTTGACGATATTAAATCCCTAAAATTCTTAAAATTTTTAGAAGTTGAAGATTGTATTTAGGATTGACTTTATCTATTAACTTATATTCCTAATATTTTGATTGTTAAAATAGTGGGGCAATGATCTAAGTATATCAGCTTGATTTATTAATTTACAGAGTGTGGAGCCTTGCTTCACGTCAACTTTCTCGTAGGATTTCTAAACCCGATCGGACAGGCACCTGGCCTGCCTAGCCTAGCAACCACCTGACCTGATAGGTACCTACCCACACACCCCTTTTTTCATTAAAATCTGCCAAAAATTATGCTTGGGAAAAGAAATGCTTTGAGAAAAATAGTAACTATAGAAATGCCTGCCCTGTTATGGTAGGAGAGGCAAACAGAATGCTAACATTATTGGTTGAAGAGCCAAACAAACAGAATGATAACTAATTTCCTTGCCAGCGGGACAATAAAATTGTGTTAGACTAATTTTAATAGCATGCAAGTGTACATGGTCGTAACAAGTAATATAATGATAAATCGAGTATCGTCCCACAGGGAGATGAATTTCCTTAAATTAATTAAAGAAAATAAAATTAAGAACAAAACAAAAATAATTAACTTAACAGAATCTAAATACTAACTTTAAATTAAAAGCGAAGTCAAAATTATAAAACTCGTTCTAGAGTCGAATTTCCCTTAACATGATTTTAATCTTCATCATATCTTACTCTTATCTTTTATTCCCTCGGATTGTCGATCTAGGATAATTATATGACATGGTGGCTCCCGCTCCTTCATGCTTCTATTATTTTGCCTCAATTTCTACCTCCCGGTGATAATTGATTAATCAACAAAATAACGCATTAAGAATTGCCTTACAACCGCATACGGTGTTGTGTATCTTCCGACCACAACGACAAACAAGTCAAAAGACTCGTCGTATGATGAATTATCAATGACTAATCTAATTAATTTCTCCCGAAATCTAATTAAACCTCATGATCTAAGAAATAGGTGATCAATCTATTCTTAGCATTTAGAATATGATAATTCAAACATTCCGATTGAATAAAAGAGTAAAAGCTTGAAATAAATTCAATTAAATCATGTTAAGTTCCATTCTTCTCTAGAACGAAATAATAAGACTACTCCATAATAAATAAAAAAACAATATAAAGAAGAAACTAACTTTTATTACGAAAGAGAAAGAAATTACAAAAACTAAAACTACTACTTCTACTACAATCTGAAGCCAAGAGATGAGATATGATCAACAACAAATGACCACCCCTTTATATAGAAGTGGAGATACAAGAATTTGAAGAGGATGTTCACAAATCGACGTAATCTAATTAATTGTAATGTCCCTTTACGTTTCAACTGTTCAACTCCATTGAACACCATGACATTGTAGCCATTGGGTTGCGCCAAGTGTCATGACCAATCAAATCCAAAGCTTAATTTATTCATCTTTTTCTGCATTAAAACATCAAAGTTAAGCATATCTAATAAAATATTAATTAACTAAAATAATAAAGTAAAATATTACTTAATTAATAATGTTTATACCCGAGAAGTGCAAAATCATATTAAAAAACTTGGGTAAATATTGTATATTTTAAACACTTAACACACCCCCACACTTAAACTTTTGCACGTCCCGAGCAAAATATCATAACAAAGAAAATTTTACTACACAAAAATATTTAGTCCCCATTATGTTCTCATATGATTCTCAATCAAACCCTCAAGAGTCAACAAGATGTCAATCAAATCAGAAATTCCCTTTCATCAATCACATCCAAAAGAAAGCTCTCTGTGTGTGTGTGATAGTCCATTGGCTTATCATTCTCATCTACAACCAAGAGAATACAATCAAGCACATGCTTAAATATGTTTACCTTTCGCTCCCATCTCCACTAATGTAGGCAATGCCAATTAATGGAATCAATAGGTCTTTATAGGTTGTAACGGGGCCAGGGGCTAGGGACCAAAAATAGGATAAATAAGATAGAAAAATCAGAGGCTAATATGCACCCTAGCATTAAAAATCCTTTCTAAATCCTAACATACATGATTAGCAAATCCCCAAACACCGTATCAATATGACAGAAACTTCCTTAAATGTAGTATCGACTTGACCCAATATAAGAATTAACTTTGCTTTGATTTTCCATTGACTACCTGCTACTTTTTCTTTTTTTCTTTTATTTCAAACCAGTGGAAGACTATTGCTTCATCTTGTGTTTACTGGTGGAGGATCATTGCCTCATCTTTTCTTTTCTTTTTTTTTTATTTTTCTTCTCTTTTTTTTACAAAGCAAAGTACCAATAAAATCCACATTATCTTTTTAATCACCGCTCTATGACAAGAAATGACTTCCCTCTGTACTACTCAAAGTTTCATCCTTGTTAGAATTTAGAACGATTTCAAAACACTAGGGTGCTAGGACTCAAGCAGCAAGATATATTTTCAATAAAAAGGCCAAGGCTAAAATAAGGGTAATCAAACAAATATGTATAATAAAGGCCATGAAATTGTGTACAGAGGATAATTCATATTAGGTAGGCTTGAAGAAAGGCCCAGACTCATCAAAAAGAAATGCCTATATCATTTTCCATCAACATGACAAACCAAATATTTCGCCTCGAAAGTCGCTAGGGCAAATTCTAAAAGTCATGACCATCATGTACAATCCTTATTGCAAAACATTCATTGAAATCATCTAAACCAAAGGATTGTGAAAATATTATAAAGTAGAGAACCAACTCTCGACTGCAATCTTTTACTCAGTTCATCCCTCATATCAATTAATCAAGTTTTCCCAAGAAAGGTAAGACTAATTCACATGTATCTATCATTGAACCAGGAGACTAAAATACTATTGCATAATAAAATTTTTATACTAAACTATACTATATATATGTATATCTAAATCTAAACATGAGTCAAGCATGAACAATATGCATAAAATTAAGGCATCACCCCCAAACTTAAACTAAACGTTGTCCTCAAAAATAAAAATAAAGAAAAAGAAGTGAAAGAGAACTCCCTCATATCATTAGTCGGTGGATGATTATCATGAATAACTGAATTTGGACTTGACCCATGCTTCATTAACTTTAAATGATTGATCCCTTTCCTCAGTCTTAATTTCAATTGCACCGTGTGGAAAAACATTTGTCCAGGAGAAAATGACCAGCAACCACACCAGATGCCATGTTTGTCTGCTATAGTCCAAGCAATAGCTGACTTGTGATCTTTTAGTATTCTAATCAGCTTCTCTTTCTGCAATATAGTTAGCTCTGAAGATATAATAATAGGAAGAGTGTCATCAAGCCCTAAGAAAATATACCTGAGATGTTTTGGAAGTTGCTTTAGCTCCAAAATAGGTGGTACTTCAACTGATGGCAGCAATCTATGGAATGGCAGATCTGAGATTTCCACAACTTTGAATTGTTGAGCGCAAAATTGGTTGTGAATCTAATACTTTAACCATCTCATCCACATCAATATCTTCTTCACAAAGAGAATTTATAGCCTTATGAAATGAATCACTAAACTGATCTCCTTTACATCCGAGTAAGCTAACCAATGTATTGATTTCATATTTGTTATTTGGTTTTTCATCTTTTTCCTTAACTTCATTGGGCTGAATTGGTTCCTGTAAAGTAATACCACTCTGGGTTGTTATAGCTTTGCAATGCTCTTGACCATTATTCCTTGGTTGTTCTGGTTGGCTAGGAAGTACACCCTTGGGTCGCTCACTAGGTTCCTTGTTTAATTGCACCATAACTTGTTGCATAAACTGTTGTTGTTGTTGCTGCTGATTCTGCATAAATTGTTGCATAGTTTGTTGCATGGTTTGTTGCATCGAATTAAACATTTGGATCAAATCCGATTGTTGTGGCTGAAAAGAAAGTGAAGGAGGTTGATAATGCTGTGATGGTGGTGGTGGATTATTGGGGACAACAGTCGATTGTGGAGAATTACTCCATGAAAAATTGGGCTTATTGTGCCAACCCTCATTATAGGTATTGGAATAGGGATTGTTGTTCCAATTAAAATTGCCTTCATAGTTAACTTGATCTGTTGCACATTGATCTGTAAAGTGTCCTTGTCCACACCATTCACACCTTGGCTCCATAGCCTTAACATGTCTCTGTATATTAAGAATTTGAACTTGATTAGTTAAAGCACTGACCTGAGCAGATAAAGCAGTAAGTGCATCTAATTTTAAAACTTCGGTAGTCCTCCATGGATGCATGGCTTCTTCTTTTATTGGTTCTTGTGCTCTTCTTCCAGCGGCACACAAGTTTCTCAAAGTCCTTTCAATCTTTGGATCACAAGAAGTCAAGGGTGACCGTACTAATAAACAAATGATAATAAATAATAGAAGAAAGAAGACAATGATATAGTTTATTTTTCCTTTTTTCTTTTTTCTTTTTTGTTTTTTTTAAAAATAATCAGACACTAAAATCTAAAAAGAAAAGAAAAACACTCAAAATTCTAATCCTAAATTAATTAAGAAAATTCGATCTCCCCGGCAACGGCGCCAAAAACTTGTTAGACTAATTTTAATAGCATGCAAGTGTACATGGTCGTAACAAGTAATATAATGATAAATCAGAGTTATCGTTCCCACAGGGAGATGAATTGTCCTATAATTAATTAAAGAAAATAAAATTAAGAACAAAACAAAAATAATTAACTTAACTGAATCTAAATACTAACTTTAAATTAAAAGAGAAGTCAAAATTATAAAACTCGTTCTAGAGTCGAATTTCCCTTAACATGATTTTAATCTTCATCATATCTTACTCTTATCTTTTATTCCCTCGGATTGTCGATCTAGGATAATTATATGACATGGTGGCTCCCGCTCCTTCATGCTTCTATTATTTTGCCTCAATTTCTACCTCCCGGTGATAATTGATTAATCAACAAAATAACGCATTAAGAATTGCCTTACAACCGCATACGGTGTTGTGTATCTTCCGACCACAACGACAAACAAGTCAAAAGACTCGTCGTATGATGAATTATCAATGACTAATCTAATTAATTTCTCCCGAAATCTAATTAAACCTCATGATCTAAAAATAGGTGATCAATCTATTCTTAGCATTAAGAATATGATAATTCAAACATTCCGATTGAATAAAAGAGTAAAAGCTTGAAATAAATTCAATTAAATCATGTTAAGTTCCATTCTTCTCTAGAACGAAATATATAGACTACTCCATAATAAAAATAAGAAAAACAATATAAAGAAGAAACTAACTTTTATTACGAAAGAGAAAGAAATTACAAAAACTAAAACTACTACTTCTACTACAATCTGAAGCCAAGAGATGAGATATGATCAACAACAAATGACCACCCCTTTATATAGAAGTGGAGATACAAGAATTTGAAGAGGATGTTCACAAATCGACGTAATCTAATTAATTGTAATGTCCCTTTACGTTTCCAACTGTTCAACTCCATTGAACACCATACATTGTAGCCATTGGGTTGCGCCAAGTGTCATGACCAATCAAATCCAAAGCTTAATTTATTCATCTTTTTCTGCATTAAAACATCAAAGTTAAGCATATCTAATAAAATATTAATTAACTAAAATAATAAAGTAAAATATTACTTAATTAATAATGTTTATATCCGAAAAGTGCAAAATCATATTAAAAAGCTTGGGTAAATATTGTATATTTTAAACACTTAACAAATTGTCTTCTGTAAATTAAATTACCAAAAAAATATTAAAGATATCCTAGAACGTCTATATCTTATTTGTCCACAAATAATTACATCATGGCTCATTCTAATTTGTCATTGTTTTTGTCCTATCATCATAAATCACTGTGAATTAGCCAATCGATGCCCTACCATCTTACTTTAACATCTTTTAAGGGTTGGTGAAAGTAATAAAAGTTTTGCACTTATTAGCAAAGTCAACTACATAAGTTACTGGGGATGATGAGGTCACATATTTGCATAGCAACCTCATTTTCAAACACCATTTTTTAAAGGCCTTCGAAAAGATAGAACTTTATTTCCATTGAGATTCTCGTGTTCCACGTAATAATTCGTACAGATGAAAAAGCACATCCTTATATATAGAACAATACAACAATAATTTCGTTTTGATGCTTATCCACTTACATCGTAGGGTGACAATAACGTGGATTCGCGCGTCTTCTTGCCAAGATATTTGACTTCGCTCTCTTCCGTAACTATCACATGTGGTGTTCATCGGGCAAATCAAGTAAAATTTTATTTAGTTCAAATTTAACCTCTTTAATTTTGGATTTGAGGTGAGTTAAATAATATTTGAGTCAATTCGGTATTGATGTTATTTTTTGTATAAGTCATACTAAAACTTAATTTATAATTAAAACATTTGACATAATAACTCATAAAAATAATTTAATCTTGCATAAATTATTTAAATTTGATATCATATAATAATATTTTATCATTTGGTTATATTTATATCAGAAAATTTGGGATAATATAATAAAAAATTATATTCCTAATGTAAAGTATCAAGTTCGAATCGCGTTATCCAAGTACAAGTCTAGGTCCACCTTATTTAAAATCTAGTTAAGCTTTGAATAAAGTTTTTTTGAATTGAGTAATAAGCCAAATTGAATTTAATCAAACTTTAAATAGCCCTACTATCACAATTTACGGTTTGGTTCTACGTTGTCTACATATTTCTTGAAACTTACAGGTAACTCACATAAATAAAAGTCCATTAATAATAAAATATTGCCATGGACAGCTGTCGAGCAAATTTAAATGAGAAAAACAAGTCTAAGTAATGAAAGCTTTCATAATTTTTGATAAAAATATTATAAGATAAGCGCGTTGTACATGTTATTGTGATTTAAAGTAAAGATAGAACGAGGGTAATTTGTTTGATATTGATGTATATATCCATTCTTATTATTTATATTTAGTAAAAGGTTTGACAAGAAACAAGTTGTAAATGAAAGTAACACAATAAAAATATAAATAATAAATTAAACTATTATAGTATAGCTTTTTTAAATTAAAGTTCCTCTACAATTAAACTCTCTGTCATCTTCTTATATGATTAAAATTTATCTCTAATATTGGAGTCTAACTCTAACAAAAGTTTCTCACACCTTTATTTTGTCAGTAACCAAAATGACTTATTTAGAAAGAAAGAGAGAAAATTTGTTGAAAGCATAATTTTTTTCATCTTCCCATTCTCGTTAGAAAAAGATAGAGAAACAAAAATAAAAAGTAATTCTTCTCAAGTGAGAACTCTATCACAAGCTAACAAAAATAAAAAGTAATTCTTCTCAAGTGAGAACTCTATCACAACTATTTCCCTTACAAAAAGAAGTAAGAAAATGATAGAACGCAATCACTTATCATGTTTGAACTAATTTCTTTTTCCCTCTAACCAAACACATCAAATAATTCATAAGAAATTTCTTTTCTTTCCTTACTTTATTTCTTTCCATAAGTAAGAAAATGATAGAACACAATCACTTATCATGTTTGAACCAGGGATGCACGAATCGGTCGATTCCGTGCGGAATCGGCTGATTTAAATCGGATCGGCGTCGCGCCGATCCGATTTTGGGGCCGACTCGGTCGGCCTCGAATCGGGTCGTGAATCGGTCCGTATTGGCCGATTCTGACCGATTTAACTCGGAATCGGAATCGGCCGATTTAAATCGGAATCGGTTTTTAAGAAATTACCGAAATACCCTAGGTATAATTTTTATTAAATTAATTAAGCATGGGTAAAATAGTAATTTGGATTTAAAAACCTAAATCATACCCTCCCCCCCGATTCCGCCACCGCTTCGCTCCGCCGGGCTTGCGTCGTCCTCCCTCCGCCGTCCTCCATCCGACCACGCCACCGCCGCCCAACTCCGACCTCAGCTCCGCCCTCCGCCGCGATTCCGCCGCAGACGCTGCGACCGCCGCCCGAAGTCGACTTCCGCTGGCCGCACGCGCCGCACGCGCGATTCCGCCACGATTCCGCCGCGATTCCGCCGCGATTCTGCCGTCCGACCCTCCGCCCGACCGTCCGACCACCCCACCGCCGTCCGACGCTCCGCCCGACAGTTATTAACCTTCCGCCATCTGACGCTTCCGCCGCGATTCCGCCGTCCGACGCTCCGCCCGACCTTCCGACCACGTCACCGCCGTCCGACCTCAGCTCCATCCGGCCACGCCACCGCCGCCCGATTCCGACCACTAGCTCCGCCCTCCGCCGCGACTCCGACCGAAAATTTGGGTAAAGTTAGATTTTTTATTGAAATTGAATATTGCGATGTGCAAATTGTTATCTATGATGTTCTAATTGATTAATATGAAGTGGAAATTGTGATGTCTAAATTGAAATTTTGATTAATATGAAGTGAAAATTGTGATGTCTAAATTGAAATTTTGTGTGTGCGGTAAATTATGATGTGCGAGTATATGCTATGTGCAAATCGTGATGTGCAAATTGTGATGTGCTAATATAGCTTGGAAGTCTTGAAAATTTGCTTGGTAGTGGTTTGATTGATGATGAATTTTTTGATGTGCTAGTGTTGATATGCTAGGGTTTTTTAGGAACTGTAATTGACCGTTGTATTGTCATAATTACATACCTTTGTGATTGTTGTATAAATACTTGAATTTGTGTATTTATGTTGAGAAATTATATAATTATGTATTTCAGGTATTTCTGTACTGAGTTGGCAAATTTTTGTATATGACCGATTTGAACCGATTCAACTGAACCGATTCCTGGCCGATTCAGACCGATTCCGATTCCGATTCCGATTCACGGGAAAACCGATTCCGATTCCGATTCCGATTCATGCAACCATGGTTTGAACTAATTTCTTTTTCCCTCTAGCCAAACACATCAAATAATTCATAATAAATTTCTTTTCTTTCCTTACTTTATTTCTTTCCATAAGTTCTTTCTCTTATTCTGTTTCTCCTTTATGTTGGGTTTGTCCCACATCAGTTGTAGAGGTTGTTGGTGACTTGTATATAGGCTAATAGGAAGCCTTATTTTTTAAGCTAGTTTTTGGATTAAGAGAGGCACGTAACACCTATTGCAAATTTCCTTTGATTATTTCAAGTCCTTTTAGGGGCTCAACAGTGGTTTCGAAGCTTGGTTAGGGGCCAAAAGGGTAGGGCCTTAAAGGACCTAATAAGTGGTATTAAGAGCTTGGTTAGGAGCCTAAAGGGCCCAACAAGTGGTATTAGAGCCAAACTCGAGCCAAGTTTGCTTATATCGATTATTGTTGTTTTTTTCATGGGTACCACATCAGTCATAAAGGTTGTTGGTAACTTATATAGTATTAAGAGAGGTTGTGACACCTATTACGAGTTTTTTTTTTGTTTAAAGTCTTTTTGAGGCCTAAAGGGCCTAATAATAATTTTAGAGCTTGGGTAGGGCTGAAAAGGCCCAATACTTTAGGCTTCACAAACGAGCACAAATTACATTATGAGTTTTTTGCTCGTTTAAAGTTTTTTAGAGGGCCCACAATCGTTTTGGGCTTGGGGAGCCCAAAGGGCCCACCACTTTAAGCTTCACAAACAAACACAAATTACGTGTTTCCATATTTTTTGTATTTCTCACCAAATACTAAATAGACATCTCTAATGACCGGGCAAGGAAAAGAGCGTGTACGCTTTTTCACCTTTTTTTATCGCTAACCAAATAAACTCAAAATGACCTGTCATTTTAAAGACTCATTTTAAAAGACTTCTTACCTCTCAATCTCAATCCTAACATGAGGCTACGATTAAGAATATAAAGAACTCATGTTCCACCTCAAATAATTGTTAGAAATATTAGAGTGGAGAGGATGAAAATTACAAACTTCACAGACGGCAAAACCAACAATGAATCAAATACAATAAATCTAACTTAAAATAGGAATAATCCCATGCCCATTATGACGGACTTTTTTCTAAGCAATATAGCCATCCTCTACACTAGGGCTACCTAATAGATAATTACTTCGAGGAGTTAACGGATTCTTCTCATTATGTGAGTCTAAAAGAGATAGGCAGCCACCTTACTTATCACAAGCCAAAAATACTTGAACTTATTGATCTTACACTCTCTAACTTTTGTAGTTTTCGTATCCCATTTTATCACCTCCCATTTACAAAGTTAGGTGAGGAATATTGGTATGCCACATTCTAAACGACAAAAACAATAACTTGAAGTAACCGATAAAAATATTTAAGCTTCTACTATTATGCTAGGTACATGTATTGATTCATACATCGATTTAAAAGATAGAAGCATTTAAAAAAATATTAAAAAAATTTTAAAACTCAAATTCCAATAATAAGCTTGCAACATTCTACTATGCCTGGAGCCCACTCTAAATAGATCCTATTTTAGGTAGCCTTCACTCTGACCCTCCAAGCTATTCTTCGAGCGACGAGTACAATCTTAGGAACTCTTTTCCTATATTCCTATCTTTCAAAGACATGAAACATACGGTGGTTCTAATATTACAAATTATGGGTCTTGGGTCTTGGGTGCATCTCAAACTCATTTATTATATATTTTAATAAATTTACAAGTCAATATATCATTTCAATCTTCATCTAATATTATAGGGGGACCCTGTGACTTGCAAGAGGATGCTAAACAAAAACATCTTTGGAAGAAAATTTTCTTACCAACGATTTTCTCATTAAACAAATTACAATGGTGAAAATATAAAGAGTGGCTTTTACGTGCCACCTATTGCGACGCTTCATGGTCAATTAAGTATCCTTATTTAGTTATAAATATAAAATTATTTTTTAATTAATTTGATAGCTATTCAAGGAGTACTTGTCAATTTCTAAAGTCCGAGGCAGAGCATATATATGAATTGAATTCATCAGATATGGATGATTCATCTGGTTGGAGCAAAACTTGGACACGCATCGTGCACGTGGTACACAACCTTGGCTTGATGAAACGTGCACCGTACTTGCGTTAGCCACGTCCCGAACACGCTTGCGCATACATTCTCCCCACATAGTGTAATCCAATGGCGGCGTCGAAAAATGACATTGTCACGTCAGTTTACAAAAATTTTTCATTTAAATATTTTTTTCGTTTTTTCTCATCAACTTTCTTGTAGATAACTACAAAGATCGATAAACAAAAATTATTGACAGAGAAAAATTATAATCAACAGGTAATAACTAGTTTAGAGAATCTGACATGATGACGTTATCCGATGTCTTATCCTCTCCCAGTAATTACCACCCGCCCCCTCCCACCAACCGCCATTTGCGAAAAAAAAAACTACCTCTACGAATCTAACACTTGTTATCTGGCACTCTGCTTCCCTATGTAACTTCGCATTATTTACTCGCCGTGCACCTTTTACGGTTTGCTATGGCATGCAAATTCTATTGATACATGAACCGAACGAATGATCTCTTAGAAAGGCTTCTGCAAGAACAAGAAAGGATCTTGATATGGGTTAAACTGGGGTGATAGCTGCAAGAAGTCTTGGTATGACACCGAAGATGAGTTGAAGAAGTAGTTGTTGCTGTGGTTGTTGGCCGGAGCAGCCGCTCCATCATTGGCCACAATGCCCAGCAAGGCGTCCATGCTTGCTATAGAAGGGATATCCAAGCTCTTTTCCCAGCTCTTCCATGTGGGCTCGCTCTGCACCTCCTTCTCTTGCGACGCCGGTTGCACTCGCGAGCAGCTCGAGTCGCTGGTGTGCGTTCTCGGCCGAGAATCGGAGCTGTCGAACTGCGTCAAATCACTCATCTGAGTTTCTCCCCGCGTCGTCGTCGGCTTCACCTCCCCTGCCGTTATCATAGGCTTCTCCTCTCCCATGTCCATCAGATACTCCTCCAACGTCCTCTTCTTCGCCTCGAACAATGGCGCCACCGATCGGAAACCCCTCTCGATCGTTCCCTTTTTGTTGTATATACGGCATAGCACCCAGTCATCCAACTGCAAAAAATAATTGATCAATAAGTTTGATATCAAAATGAATAGCCTCATGCTTAGAAGAGCATCTAATTAGTTATATAACGAGTTAGATTTTGATCTATATAAAATATTATTGAAATGGTTAAACAAAGTATGAGTTGGACTTAATTTTGTAATCGTCTATATTGTGTAAAAATGTGAAAATTTTGTCTCTCTCATCTTCACTTTTTATCTAATTAAAATAAAAACCACAAGAGCCATTCCATTTGAGCTTTATTTTCTGCGCCATACTAAGTTTTGTCAAACAAAGTGGTGATAGAACGAAAATTACAAAAAATTAAGACGATGAAAATCACTGAAGAGCTGAAGTGGGTACCCTTAAGGTATGGTTCTTATTGCGAGCAGAGCGGTCGACGCCGGCGAGACGGTACTCATGCATGATCCAATTAGTCTTCTCCCCTCTCGGCGCTTTGCCGGCGTAGAAAACCAGTGCTTTCTTTATCCCCAACGTCTTCGGCTTCCCGATCGGCTTGTCCGCCCCCGTTGCTTTCCAATACCCTGTTCCTGCCGCCCTGTTCGGCCGCGACCCATTCGGGTACTTGCGGTCTCTCGGAGAGAAAAAGTACCACTCCTTCTCCCCATTCAGACCCATCTCTGGTCATCCGAAACAACACAATCGTTGATTAATTACACAACCCAAAAAGACGAAAAAAGCAATCCCATCAAACAACAGAGAAGTGGGAAATAAGTTTACCAGGGAGGAGCCACGGGTCGAATCTGTAGAGATCGATGTCTTTAATGATGGGAACGGGGATGGGCTGGTTGGTGCATTTACGGCAGAGGTAGTGCATGACCAGCTCCTCGTCGGTAGGGTGGAATCGGAACCCAGGTGGTAATTGCAATTCGCCGGCCATCATCCGATTTCTGATTGATCTCTGAACTCTATTTATGGTTTCCCTTGATTACAAACGGCTGTTTGTTCTCTGAGAAGTGAGATAGTACGTGTTGATTGGCAATATGGAATCCTCCCCCTTGTATTTCCGGGTTCAGAGGATGTAGCACGAAACTAAGGAATGGGAAGACGGGGCTGCTTTTATAGGAAGAGAACCTGAGGACACAACTGACGTGTTAGAGCGGGTGTACAGTTTTTCATGAAGTAATAACCACACGTGGGTTGGGACCTGCCTTGATCCACTTTGACTACATCTCGACTACTTCATATTTTCTTTTCTTAAACTCTGACTAATTTTTATGCACTCGTCATGTTCTAATTCTAATAATAATTTATATGCTCTTAAATAAAAGCAATAGGTACCAAACAGGGGAGCTAATTGAGCGAGAGTTTAATATGTGTTTGAACTCGGCTCGAATAGTTTAAAATTCGTACAAATTCGACTCGAGATTGAACGAATACTTACCGTCTTAATTATTTTGCTTCTTTATTATTATATTGTATATATATATAATATAATATAAAGACTATATTATTATATTATTTTATCGAGTCGAGTTCGAGTCGAGTTACGAGTCGAGTTCGAGTTCGTCGAGTTCGAGTCGAGTTCGAGTTGAGTTAAGCCGAGTAAGTCGAGTTCAGAGTCGTCAAATATGACCTTACTCAAGCTCGGCTCGTAAGATTTGAGTTTGATTCGAGTATTTAAATGTCGAGTTTCGAGTCGAATCAAGCCGAGCCGAACGATAAATACTTGCAAACTGACTCGTTCAATTAACAACTCTAGTACCAAATTACCAATCACACATGCCTTTTAACTGCTCCCGGTTCCCACGCCCACCTCTAACCACCACAAGCCACGAAGTCTTTTGTTTCACTTGAAAAAGAATAACGGTTCAGGATTACATACTGTGGGCCAACTTTAATTGTTACCGAAATACCGGTACTAATAGCTTGGCATAAGGAGATAATATGTTAGGTGCGTTTCCATGCTCGGAAGAAGTCATTTTTCTAATAGCACATAGTAATAAGTGACAATTTTATTTTTTTCAATAAAAATAATTATAATATAGAGCTGTCATGCATGAATACATAGGGCATTGCTGATATGAAGAAATAATATATATATATATATATATATATAGACGTTATGTATGATTACATTGTCCTTCATGATTTTTTACAGTTTTTATCAATGGCAGTCAAGAAAATGATATATCTGTTAGGCTCATTAAAACCTTCACAATATTAGACCTGCGCATTCCAATACTTCTCAAAAAATTGATCCTTGGCGAGATGCCACCTTCTATACTATAATGGAGAAGTTGTGGGTGTGTGGTACCGTCTTCTCACCGGCCTTTCGTGTATTTATATTTATCTTTAATGACTTATATGAAATGATGACTCATAAAATACGTAATTTGTATTTGACCATTTAAACACAAAGATTAAGGACTTTTATCACATGATTTTAATGTGGTACGATGGAAATAAAATAATCCAAAATTTATGGAGAGTTAATCCTATACTTTAGCTACGTTGTTTAGATTTATTATATCAATACCAAAATAATTGTTTATCTTTGATAAATCAAATATTAGATGTGGGATTAAAATTAATTGCGTGCAAAAACAGACCGAAACGCCGTATAAATAGATAAGTAGTATATATATTTAATGAAATCAGAAAAGTTAAAAAATTCTTTCTCACAACCCTAAGACCCAAGCGTGAAGCCGGCACCAGTATAAATGGACACGTGGCACGTCAGCCTAACCGGATGCGTCAGGCATGAGATCATCACGCGTTTTGTCCGCTTTCGCATCAGCAGGTCACGGGGCTCACTACGCGAATTTGGTTGGGCCAGACCCTAGCTCCTCCTCTATCTCATGGGACACGTCATCTCCATCAATGTGGGCCCGGGACTTGGCTCGTCTTAAAACAATTTATTTAACGAGTTGCGGTCCCTGGTTGACGGCCGTCGCCGGGTCAACGGTCAATAGATTTGAACAAAGGCGGTTGTGGACGTCCTACAAATACCAAGCGGTGACGTCTCGGATCAACACCTATTTCAAATACTTTGGAAGGTCACCCAACAAAGAATTTTTTGGTGGGGCCTTTCCAGTTCACTGCACTCCACCTGTCCTTCATTAATTTTTGGACGAAAAGCAGGCGGTGCTGTTTGATTCCACCTGGGCATGAGATGACTCTGAATGTTGGCTACGACACATGAGCGATGGAAGAAGGTTCCGAGACTAAATGTGCTATTGACCGTCTGCGTCCATATTTATAGGAGGTGGCAAACAGAGGATGAACCTGAATCCACGTTGACTGAATACTCAGAATGACACTTAGAGTGATGCGTAATCGCGCCATTGGGTAAATTTAAAAAATGAAAAGACTAGAGGGTTTCTTGTATTTTCCTTTTACCAGTTTTGTGGTTTTCTGGCAGTTTTGTGGCGGCTTGGAGGGAGAAAGGGGTTAGATTCACGATACAATATGATTGTGGCGATTAATTGCATAAACTATGTGACGAAAAAGATCCTCGGCAGACGGTAAGCAGTGGTCTCACTCGGCCGTCACTAGGGGTGCTAATTGAGCGAAAGGAGCCGAGCTCGACATGTGTTCGAGCTCGGGCCTCGAATAGTTCGAAACTTCGTTCGAACTCGACTCGAGAATCGAACGAGTTTTGGACATACATGTTCGAGTTCGACTCGAATATCTTTTATAGTGTTCGAGCTCGACTCGAGCTCGAATATACTTAAACTGTTTAATTTTTATGAGTTCGTTTGCCAGCTCGTTCGTGAGCTCGAAACCAACTCGATTAAAAGTCAAAAGTACTTCACTTTAAAAAATATGAGGTTAATGTGGTTTGAACCCACAACCTTGAAGTCATCAAGGTGAATACTTACCATCTCAACTATCTTACATCTTTGTTATTATATTACATATATATATATATATATATATATATAATATAATATAATATAATATAATATAATATAATATAAAGACTATATTATTATATTATTTTATCGAGTCGAGTTCGAATCGAGCTACGAGTCGAGTTCGAGTCGATTTCGAGTTATAACCGAGTCGAGTCGAGTCGAACACGACCTTGCTCAAGCTCGGCTCGTAAGATTCGAGTTCGAGTCGAGTTCGAGTCGAACATTTAAATGTCGAGTTTCGAGTCGAGTCAAGCCGAGCCGAATGCTAAATGCTCACGAGCTGGCTCGCTCAATTAGCAACCCTAGCCGTCACTTCTATTCTATTGACGTCTAAAATCTAATACTTATTTATAAGAAAAGAATGATTTTTTTTCAAGATTTGTTATCACATATCTCTTTATTTCTAAACGAGCGCATCTCTCACTCAAAGAGCTATTTTTATAAGATGTAAGTTTGCTACACTACTTCAGCAGGTTGCTCTTGTAAGATTTATCTCGCTAGAAAAACACGCCTTATAACTCTTCAAAAAGATTATATTAAGAGGGCATGCAACTTTCTTCATCTAAAAATTTTCAATAAATTTTAATCATTATTGCCCTTGAGGTCTTCCTTCTATCCTTATCACTTACGGCTGATCAGAAGGAGAAAAATAGAAGTAAATTGTTTAGTTTTCATTCATCATATCATTTAAATCAATTTATTCTCTCCTTTTTTTAAAAAAAGAAACCCATTGTTTATTTCATTCGTTTTCTCCTTCATTTATTTTTTATCAATTTAAGCATGGCGTTTTAACCGTACACTATCAACTAATTTAGAATCTTATATCTTTCCAATCCATTTATTAAAAAAAGAGGCTTCTTTAACTATGTTTTTGTTATTTTTGGTCGCTAACAATTACAAAGAATTTTTTTATATTTTTCTTTCTAAAATTATGAAATTTATTTTTTCTTTGATTTGAATAGACGTTTATTTTTATCTTTTCGTGTATTTGTGTTATTTAAGTGTTTTTATTTAATCATGTTGTCAATATTTTTCGGTTTATTATTGTAATTTTTTATTATTTAATAAACTCAAAAGAAAATGATTTTTTTCTCTAAATTTACTCTTCTAATAAGTTTTGTCGTGTTTCGACGTTGTTCTCTGATAATATTCATCGTAAATGAAATTTGAAAATTTAATTAACCGATTTACCAAGTAACGCATACGGTCTAGTTTGTTCGGTAGCTAGGTTGGGTTGTTACAAACACAAATTTGTAAAATTCAAACTTCGCCAAGGATTTTGCCTTGTTAACTCGAACTACTCCACTAAGAACAACACCGGCGGCAATCCTAGCCATGGCAGTGTTGGGGATCGGCGGCAATTGATACACCATGACATAGTGATCACCAAGGTGGCCAGGACGGCAGTGGAGGTCCCGGTGATGGAGAACAATGGTGGCGCACCAACGGTGATCACGAGCAGGATGACCACTTCGGCCCTCAATTTCTGGAGAACGGTGAAACGGCCTATGTCGGAGCTGATTGGGATCGGTAGCCAATATGGCGGCGAGTTGATTGGTGGTTGTGGCGTAGGCGGTGGTTCTTTGGAAAGTGACTCCTATTCTTCTTAAAAAAAGTTCCACTCCTCAGAAGGGGGTGTTCCTAAGAAAAGGTGCTCCATGAATTGTGACTATTCAAAGACGCTACATCTAGAGGTTTACAGTTTGCACCCTTTTTCATCAAAAAATTGTTTATGTATTCTGATCCATTTAATCTAGAAATCATTTTTACATCTTTTTCCGTAAGGGACATCAGAAGAAGAAGCATAATGGTATACTGTTTAAATCTAGGGGTGCTAATTGAGCGAGCGAGCCGAGCTGAACATGTGCTCGAACTCGGCTCGAATAGTTCGAAACTCTTTCGAACTCGACTCGAGATCGAACGAGTTTTGGACATACATGCTCGAGTTCGACTCTAATACTTTTTATGTGTTCGAGCTCGACTCGAGCTCGAATATACTTAAACTGTTTAATTTTTGTGAGCTAGTTCGCCAGCTCGTTCGTTAGCTCGGTTAAAAGTCAAAAGTACCTCACTTTAAAAAAAAGTCATTGTGGTTTGAACCCACAACCTTGAAATCATCAAGGTGAATACTTGCCATCTCAACTATCTTACTTCTTTATTATTATATTTCATATATATATAAATAAAATATAATATAAAGACTATATTATTATATTATTTTGTCGAGTCGAGTTCGAGTCGAACTACGAGTCGAGTTCGAGTTACAACCGAGTCGAGTCGAGTCGAACATGACCTTGCTCAAGCTCGGCTCGTAAGATTCGAGTTCGAGTCGAGCATTTAAATATCGAGTTTCGAGTCGAGTCAAACCGAGCCGAACGCTAAATGCTCACGAGCTGGCTCGCTCAATTAGCAACCCTATTTAAATCCATTCATCATGGTTTTAGATCGTTTCATCCTGTTTTTCTCACGTCAATCAAAATGTTCTTTTTAAATGTGGTTGTCTAATATTTTTGTTTTCTTAAAAAATTACCATTGGTTAATGTCGTAAAACCTTAGCCTTTGGCCCATGATCTTTGGTTTTATTATTTAATCAATTCAAGTTGAAATCGATTCAACTAAATTGGTCCAAATCGGTCATATACAAAAATTTTAACTTAATCAAAATCAGTGAGTTATCAGTAATAGAACATGTTATTCTAATGTCATTTTTATTGCACGATATGTATTATATTTTATAATATTTTTTCTTTATTTTTTATTTTTTAAAATTATTTAGAGTTAAATATTATTTTTTACTCAAGTCAAAAATGAGTTAAATCGGTTCAATTAAATTGGTCCAAATCGGTCCTATATAAAAATTTTAACTTAGTCAAAATGAGTGGGCTATTAGTTATAAAACATATCATTTTAATGTCATTTTTATTTTATGATGCGTATTATATTTTATAATGTTTTTCCCATATTTTTTAGTTTTTTTGAATTATTTGGAGTTAAATATTATTTTTTATTTAAGTCGAAAATGAGTAAACTTTTAATTACGAGAATGCCACATGCTATTTCTCTCTCCCCCCCCAATTCTCTCTCCTCGACGCCACTGCCAATTCTCGCCACCGTCACCCACATACCCGCCGATGGCCCCCTGCCTCCCCCTGCCGGCCCCCCTGTCGCCCCGTCCCCCACGCCCTAATCTGCTCCCGCCGTCGCCTTGTCGTTGTCCTTGCCGCCGCCGATCCCCACCACCGTCGCTGGCCCTGCCCCGCCTCCCGCATACCCGTCGATCGCCGCCCCCGCCCCATCCCCCTGTCACCCCATCCCCCGCACCCCAATCTACTCCCCCTGTTGCCGCCCTTGTTGCCCTTGCCGCTCCGTCTCGCTGCCGCCGTTGCACCCCCCCCCCACCCGTCGCCGCCATCTAGAATCAGCCGATTCCGGAATCGGCTCAAATTGGCTCGAATCGGCCGATTTACCCGTATTTTTGATTCGGATTGCCTCTGATTCAATTTAAATCAGCTGATTCCGAGTAAAATCGATCGATTTTTGCAACTTAGGTTTGAAAAAGGTTTCCAAGGGCTGTTGTGTACGCTCTCTGTAATCTCCGCTTCAGTCCAAACCAAACCAAAACTGACTGAAAATTTTCTAGATGTTTAGGTTGAGTTTGGGTCGGTGGTGAAATTCAGCCACCAAAGGCTAAATCGGAAATTTGGTTCCAAGCCAAACCAACCGAATGCTCTTCCCTAGTGAGACCTACTTCGGTTGTAGTGGACCCAACTAAATGACACCGCCAAATCATCTTGTCTCATGCCAATTTTATCAACAAACAACTTGCTTAGAAAGGTATGCGTACAACGTTAATCAAACAACACTACTACAGGGGCTGAATCGAAAAACATAGCACCCATAAAAACTACAACGTCTTGTACAACCTCCTCTATCGTGGCTGCGTGGATCATGCCCTATAGCTGTGGTCTCGCATGCTGATACTCCCCAACTAGTGTGTCATCTATCTGCTCAACGTCACCCCTTGGCATCTGAGCTAAGTTCAATGCTGCTAAACCTCAATTTTTGGTTTGGCTGTTGGTTTTTGGTTTGGGTTGATTCCAAACCGAAATTATTACACTCCCCATAAATCCTTCACAAGTCCAATTGTAAACGACCCAAATTTTGTCGAAGCCAAACCAAAATTTTAATTTGGCTAAGGTTGGTTGGCTTATTCAGTTTAAACTGAATTATGCTCAACCCTAGGTCTCAGCACCACAGTCTGTGTTAGTGATATAGCCATCTTGATCCAACCACATGTCTTGTTGACTGATTTTATAGTGTTACTTATTGATGAGAGAGTTCTATGCTATTTTGGTATGATTGATTGCCAAAAGAAGGAGGTCCTACTTTAACCCAAAGGAAATGTGAATATCTTATTTCAAGGCAGAGATAAAAACCAAGGCAGTGGTCCATTTCCTTCAAGAGAGCTTAGAGATTCCTACCGGGTAAGATCCTGTTTATAAGTGAGGATGGACTATAGATCTTTAACTTGGAAAACAATTTTTGAAGAGATGACTTAGCCCATTATGTTGTACTTTGGATTGGGTCGTTAGAAGTGGTATGAAAGCTTCCTAGTTCTGTGTTAGATGGTAGGCTGGACTAGGGACATTGGCTAGGCTACCGGACATGGACAAAAAAGTCATGAGCTAGGGCTAATAATGGGCCAAGTGTAAGAATTTCGGGGACAAAATTTTCTAAGGTAGGTGGATTGTGAGATCCCTCGATTTAGTCCTATATTTAATGATCTTGTTTATAAGTGAGAATAGATAATAAATCTTTAACATAGTTAACCACTTTTAAAGAGATGACTTAGCACAATATGTTGCACTTTTGGTTGGGTCGGGTTTAAGTCAAATTATGCTCAACCCTAGGTCTTAGCACCAGAGTCAATGTTAGGGATATAACCATTTTGATCCAACCGCATGTCTTGTTGACTGATTTTATAGTGTTACTTACCGATGAGAGAGTTTGATGCTATTTTTGGCATGGATTGGATGACCAGACATACAGCTTTGATTGATTGCGAAAGGAAATGTGAGGATCTTAGTTCCAGGCAGAGGTAGAAACCGAGGTAGTGGTCTCATTTCCTTAAAGAGAGCTTAGAGATTGATTGACGGATGATGCACAACATTCCTAGCCAATGTTATAGCCACCACTGAGTAGCCAGGGCCAACTATTCCTGACATTCCTAATGCTCGAGTCATAGATGTGCTACCTAGTACTATGCATATATTTGGAGTACCATACCAGATGGCACCCTTTGAGGTTTGGGAGCTAAAGGAACAGCTATAGAAGTTGTGGACTCAAGGATTCATCAGTCTAGACATTCTATCTTATGACATTCTACTCCTTTTCATAAGGAAGGAGGATGGCGACACGAGGCTATGCATAGATTATACGCAAACAGGAGATGATGTGGGTGACTCAACGAAGTAGTAAACACCGTGATACAACTATCGATAGTTTGTTAGGTATGGATCATGTGAACTTATGAGAGCTCTGATAGGTAGACTAATAGGATGTTGATAGTGGTGTACTAGTGAGGATAATTTAATAGATGGTGAGTTGTGTAGTTAGCATATGGACCAGATGATTAGATTTTGGATGCTAATATGGTTAGATGAGCAGACACATACATAGCCTGACGACTAGTCGACCGGGTGAGCAGCGAGGTAGCGTGACTAGCAATGGAATTCGATCAATTGACGTTAATATCATGGGTATGCAAATGTATGTAGTCCCATGGTGTGAACAACGATGTAGACAATAGACCTATGATTCCATGAGACTTAGAGAGTCCACCATAGTGGTTGTAGCTAAGCAAATCAAGATAGAGTGCTATAAATCGATACGAAATGGCTGGTTACAAATAATAGACAAATGGATGGAACACCTTGCAAACCTGAGTTGTGCATAACTAGTCATCTATGGATAAATGCTTCCCTACCATTATTGATTAAACTAGAACCTTCATAATCATCCTTTAGAGTGCCCTTACTATTGAACACGAGGATAATTATATTCAAAATCCACTATGGACAATGATTAGGGTATTTCGAGGTGTACTGTCCCTCAATCTCCTTTTTTTGACACCATACCTTTGATGACACGTTTCCTTTCTATACCGACATGAGGTAGCCATAGTGATCTTGACCTTCTACACAATACCTTGATGTGTTCCCTATGTAGGTTCCTCTTAGCATCATAGCTAGGTCAAACCTTTTCATGATCCATGACTGAGGCCAATCAATATGTATGTATGATTAGATATTTCATAGTATAATTAAATATAACAAGGAGTGACCTCTAGAATGAAGTGATAACGATGGAGGTTCTTTTTGATTTTCCCTATGCATAGAGAGCTTTGGACTACATCACCTAGTAGGAACGGTAGGTATGAGTACATATTCTTTTGGATCATACCAAAGGCTTGAGTCATACGTTTATAGTGTATAGAACGAGATCAAGCACATCAATGGTTATGTAGTGGATGGATGGATATGTATGCTTAGACTAGATATTTACTAGTGTTATGCTATGATGACCGATGTGTTTTAGCCAGACTAGCACTTGTGAGTATTCTACATGGTACTTGTATGTTCTATATTTTTATGGTGTTATGTTGTAGTAGTTCCCCTTAGGCAAATTTTGGGATGAAATTTTCTTAAGTGAGGAAGGTTGTAAAACCTGAGTCGTTCACCCTATGGTTTTGTGTTGTGTGAACCAAGCCAAATAGTGTGTGACGGATTGTGAGATCTCTTAACTTAGTCTCACATCTAATACCTACTAGGATAAGATCATGTTCATAAGTGAGAATTGATTATAGATCTTTAAACTTGGTTAACTATTTTTTGAAGAAATGACTTAGCCCATTAGTTTGCACTTTGGACTGGGTCGTTACAAATAGTATCAAAGCTTCCTGGTTCTGTGTTAGATGGTGGGCTAGATTAGAGACGTTGGCTAGGTAGCCAGCTACGGGCTAAAGAAGGTTGTGGGATGGAGCTAGCAATGGGCCAAGTATAGGAATTTCAAGGACTAAATTTCCTACGGTGGGTAGATTGTGAGATCCGTCAACTTAGTCGCACGTCTAATACCTACTGGGATAAGATCATGTTTATAAATGAGAATTGACTATAGATCTTTAATTTAGTTGACTACTTTTGAAGAGATGATTTAGCTCATTATGTTGTACTTTCATCCAAGTCGTTACAAATGATATCAGAGCCTCCTGGTTACGTGTTAAATGATGGGTTGGACTAGGAACATTGGCTAGGTTGTGGGTCACAGGCCAAAGAAGGTTGCGGGTCACAGGCCAAAGAACATTGGCTAGGTTGTGGGTTAGGGCTAATAACGGGCCAAGTGTAGGAATTTTGGGGACAAAATTTCCTAAGGTGAGTGATTGTGAGGTCCCTCAACTTAGTCCCACATCTAATACATACTGGAGCAAGATCTTATTTATAAGTGGGAATGGAATATACATTTTTAAACTTGGTTAACCACTTTTGAAGAAATAATTTAGCCCATTAGTTTACACTTTGGGCTCAATCATTACACTGATAATTATTTATTGTTAATATGTTATGAGGATATGTATGTTGTTTAAGCGTGCTAAGGCACTCGTCACCCCCTGAGTTAGATACACTTAGTTGGGCTCTAGGTTGTCTTGGTCTTTCCCCTTTTCTTCAAGGATGTTGAGTGTTCTAGATAGACCATGGTCCACGTCCTTGGTTGTCTAGATTCATCTCATGCGTGTTGGCGTGTGTGTGTGTGTGCATACAACGTTTTGGGTGAAAAAACCTAAGAAAAAAAAAGGTAAAATGGATGAGCGCCTGGGCACCAAGCCAATGCCCTTACACTCAGCCTAGGTTTGAATTTCCCACTTTGTTCAAATCATTGGCACATATGTGCTAGCGTAGTGCCCTTTTGCCCGTACTTGATTCTTTCAATGAATGTATATTTTTATGAGGGATTGTACCCTAAATCCTCTATGATGTACTATATTATGTGATAGCCCCATGCCTTGTTGTTTACGTGTGCTTGTGTTAGTATTATTACCATTCACTTAAGTAACTTGTAATGCAAGGAGTTAACCTTTGGGGTATGCTACTAATAATTTGCTACATGGTGTGTTTAAGCCCTAGTCTTAGAATTGATGAAGAGTAATACCAAGTATGCCAAACCCATGTGGTTGTAGTTATGTGTATATGTAAGAGTAACTTGGAATGGAGGAGCTAACAATTCATGCTGTATGAAGGGTACCATGTGTTTGAGAATGAAGTCCTAGGATCTGATGATTTATTTTGTGATTAATTATTTCAAGGATATATTGAAAACGTAACCATGACCCTTGTGTAACACTCCACCTATAAAACCTAACACGAATTAGGGGCTACCTAACAAACAAACTCAAACCCAGTGAAAGAGTAAGTTCGAATAATTTAAAAAAATTAAATAAGTTGCATAACATTCGCATTGGAAGTAATAATTATTTATAAGGCAACAACTAAATTTATTAGCAATCACAATATATAGTTCAACTAATAGCGTGCAAAATAATAATTATCCAAATCCCATAAACTGAACCATAACCATTTAATCGACTAATCAATGATAACTAGTATTCATTTAACATCATAAATTTTACACGTTCCTCAATCCATAGGTATTATCTTTCCCCTTGACTAGCTCTCAGATAACACCTGAACAATCCCAATCGATATACATTACTCACACAACTGTATATCAAATACAAAAATAATGATATAACATGCATGCATACACAATCAATGCTTTTAAAACAAATACCTTCTCAACCTTGAGACTAAGTTGTAAAACCAGTCCAGTTGGTCCGATGTTTATACTCAATTTTCTCGGTTTCATGTTTGGCTCGGTCGAAGTAGTATGTAGTCGGTCTAATTTGATTGGTCTAGTACTATTGGGATCTTTTACGTGGTGTTGTGGGCTTCGGCATTGGGCATGTCCACTGTTGAGTTAGTTCAACCAACCCCAATTGTCAAGCCAGTGCTTGTGTTTTTAGTTATTTTAGAGTAGCCTAGGACCGCTTGTCATGTTAGCTTTGTGTCACATGCATTTAGGCGTACTTCCTAGCCATAGTCGTGTTTTAGAATCTATCCCGAGCCTTCTTTTTCTTTTCCCTTCATTTCCCCCCTTTTACCGGTGTTTTTTGGTCCATTGTGGCATTGCTCATGGCAGAAGGTTGCCCCCAAGATGCCTTTGTACTAGCGCATGTGCCTATGTGCGCCTGGTCATGGAGCAAAGGTGCCCCACCGTGCACCTGGTCATGGAGCAAAGATCCCCCCCTCCCGATGGCAGCTTTGGACAGGCGTTGTTTATTGGTAGGGTCAAAACCCCACGCGTTGCTTATTTGGGGGTGTTGTTTCTCCCCTTGGCCGCCTCCTTGGTGCCCTTACCAACCAGCCTTCCTAGGCCTCCCCTTGCTCCCCTCTTCCTCCTGTCTTCCCCTCCTCTCCTCCACGACTCTCTTCTCCCCCGTCGAGGTATGCCTTCCCATTTTCCCTATTTTCTCCTTTTAGCCATGTTTAATTTGTTTGCATATAGATCCTTGTTTAGGACATGTAGATTACTGGTTCATCTTGTTTTCTTGACCATTTCATTTAGATCTTGTTGATTATTAATAAAAATTTATTTTTTTATGATTTTGGATGTGTTTGTGATTAACGGTTGTATTCGAATGCCCTTTTGAATTAAAATCGTGAAATCTACCACTTAATACACCTAATAATGGTTGAAATAATATAAAGATTAAAACTTTATAACTTTTGGACTATGTATGAGTCACTTTGTTTCACACGGCAAATTAGTAAATCAACTAATTAATTAAAATAAGGTTAAGATAACCCCCTAATTAGTTGTAAAATTGGTTTTGTATGAAATCTTAAGCTAAATAATAATTTAATGTATTTATCCTAATTAAATGAACATTATTAGTTGATTGTAAGTAATAAAACAATTCATAATTAATGGGTGTAGGTTGATTTGACATCTCAAGCGGCTCCGTAAGAGTTCCCTAGATTTTCAAGATCCATTAGCTTTCAAGTTTTGCTTTCCAAAGTTGGTTTGATAGAAGACTCACAAGGGTTAAGTTTAATTAAGTTAACTATCAATTTCGACTTATTTCTATAATTTTAATGAGATCTAGCATGTTAAATTATTTTTGTTAATTTCCCCGAGTTCTCTTGAGTGTTCGATATCTTAAGTTAGAATTTAAGTGCGTGAGTTGAATTCCAAAATATATTTCATTAAATACCGAAATCTTTGTTTCAATATCTTTATTTATTTTATCAAAATCTCGTACAATTCTCGGGGTGTTTAACATGTGATTGTAATGTTTTTGTGGAGTGTTAAGCTTTTTGTCCTACATGTCATGCCATTTGTTGCATATAGGACTATTGCATCTCATTACACACACACGCGCGCGTGCATCATATAAGCGTTGAGTATTAGTCTGCATTTGCAAGGGTGTGTGTAGTCGAGCTTGCCATGGTAGGATGAGGAGCTCTTCTTAGGCCTGTTAAGACTTTTCCTTCTACTTGATTTACTGCTTGGCTCACGTATTTTGTTTTCACTTTGTAGGACGTAGCTAGTGGCATTTTCTTAGATCTCACTATTTACAGGCCATCTTGATGATTTTCTAGATTAATAAAATTAAGAGATTCTTTTGTTTTTGAAAATACTAGATTTAGTTCAAAAGTCGCACTTTACTGCTATATGATTTGACCCTACCCAGACCTTATACTTATTTTATAATTTCAAATTTTTGGTGCATATATGGTGGTTGGAAGTATAATGTTAACCAAGGGGGCCCAGTCTCTACCCACTTATGTTACGCAATTAGTGGTTAATTGTGTGCTATAATTATCTATATTTCCTGCTAGTAATCTATCTCAGTAATTTAGTATGTGTGTGTTCTTTGTCAAGTATATTCGGACTATGTCATGTCTTAGATGTGTTCAGTTAGGCCCTATTGGCCTCAGACATGTTGCCGTCGACCAGATTCTAATTCATACTTAGCATCGATAAATTACCATTGAGTATTCCAGTTCGTGTGCGAAATTAGCTCTTTGATTATAATTAGGCCCTACTAGCCTTGTTGTGATTAGATTGTGTGTGTGTGTGTAGAGGAGTTTCTAATTTCTTTTCAGTGTTTCTCGTGGATAACTATTATATTTACTTGCTAGTTTTGGTGTTTCCCTATTGGTTATTTGGGACTTAGTGACAATCATTGTTGACATATTTTTATTTATATGTAGGTGAGTGGTCGTGGTCTTGGTTGGTGTAGGTACACGGATTACAAGGAAGTTGGAGATGTTGGGCTAGTTGTGGCTCTTGTATGTGCTATGTTGTATTTGGTTTTGTTTGTGAACATCTTCATCCCAATTTTGTGGAGGCTTGTTGATCTCATATGTGAACTTGTGGGGCCTTGAGCCGATTTTTGAAATGCAAATGTGATTGCGATAGTTGTATTTTGTTATTCCTAATCGTATATTCTTATCTTGTAGTCGGACTACTCTGGGGGCACACATGTCTAACTTATCTTGTACATGAATTTTCCAAGCCCCGAAGTCCTAGAACTGAATGTTAAATAAATCACATGTATGCTAAACTTTGTTACTTGAGCAGGTACTCATAGTGAAGAAGTAACATAGGTTGGAGGAGCTTTTGGGCTTTATTTTGTAGGTTGAAGGGCCCATGTGAAGACCAAGCAAACCATGCCTAAAGAATATAAATCTATGTTATAAATGTTGTGTGTGTAATGTGAATGGGGTGAAAAATCTCCTAAATGATTCTGTGTGAAATGTGAATATTTAAAATGTTCTACATGTGATTTTAGTAATTGTAAATAAAAACAAGTTGTGAAAATTTTTCCATCTGAATCTTAATCACACTGATGCACAATTTTCGTCTTTTGACACACTGAGTGGTTTAGGTCCTTGTGATTCGATTTTGTATTTTAATGTGTTATGAATTAGCATCCTAAAATTTATCTGTTCAACTTGGTTTGCTCTAATAAGTACTCAGTCAGGGCATATGTATCATATCAACCCACTAACATCATCATACAATCATAATGAAAGCTTTAAATATCATTAAGTACCTAATTAACAAACATTGAAAATAGCATGCACTTCAATCACATAAGATAGATGCTCAATCACTCTATTCCAAGGCCCTCAAACATTGTGTAAATTGTTAGGAATTAAAATTTACATCAGCTAACCGAGAGCCTACCGCTTCAACACCTAGTTTCTAGGGCTTAGATGCTCTGGTAATTTTTACACATCTCTTAATAAAGAGCAAAGTGCGTAAGCACCAAGTTTCCTGGCGCTTAGGCACCTTGCCAGTTTTTACACTTTCAACATTTTCACAAATTTCAGATCTTTTTCATGCATTTATTAGTCCAGTTTGATTCTTTTTCATAGCAACAGGTTTATATAATAACTCTCGGTTGTTGCCTTACCGGTGGAACATCTTGCGCAGCCATCAATGGAGGTATGCCATTCTTTGCACCTGGTTCACATCTCTAGCTCTAGGTGGAACTGAGCTTGACCCACCAGCACAACTAGAAGCTCAACTTCCTCCAACAAGTGGCTCAATTGGCAGCCTCCGCACCACCTCTAATACCGCATTCTGAGTGGTCGTACTCGATTGAGACAAACTTTGGATAGCAGCTAATATCTAAGTTAACACATTCTCATTAGCTGACTCAGGGTTGGCCTAATTTTGCTGATCTGAGATTAGTATTTGGTGTCATTTGTAACACACACAAAACAAACGCAAAACAATGAAATCCTAAACCCTAGGGACAATGGACTCTTAGACTTTTAACAAGGTAAGGGTCATATATTGCATAGTTTCTTAGAACTACAGCTCTGATACCAAATATAAAATGATACAATACAAAGGCAAATTGGATAACTTATAGAAGATTTTGATAAGAGATACATTGGTGTGAACAATCGGCAATTCAAGATAAAATTGGTAAGTTTAAGTTTTGATGATTCTCACCTAAATTCTACATGTCATTACTTGGATCGTTGGAAAAAACTTAAGGATAGAGTTTTTATGGATTTAGAAGATTGAAGATTTAGATATCTCATCAAGATTGCTTCATGAGAATTAGCCACTAACACTTAAAGAGTTATCATTCAAAAGGAGAGATTATTGGGCCAAATGCTTGATGATTAAACTTTTTTTAGTAAACTCTCTTTGTCATAATCTGTTACTCAATTGGGTACATTTGAAAGTCGAGAAGCCAAAGGGTTCACAAGTACTAGAATTTGGTCAACGATTGGCATATCAATCGATAGCAAAAGGAGCAGGGAACAAATGTCAATAGATTTCGATAATTAATTCAAAAACTTTTGGCAGAATGATCGGCTTGATGACAACCACAGCAGAAGAGTGGCACCCAAACTCCAACACTTCGGCAAAATGATCGACAAGGCTATATAGCATTAGGTCGACGATTGGTGACCAAATGCCATCCAAAGTTGGTAAGAACTAGCTATTGGGACCACTAATGTGACAATTTCATAGGCATATCTACTTGTATTGTAAAGCCCATGATTCGAGTCAAGGTTTTATAGTCTGAACCGACCGATTTGACCTTTAATTTTAGTTGGGTCAATTTCAAAACTCGCGTACCGAGTTGAGGCCGGTCTTGTGTTATAAACCATGAGAGTTTTGTGTGCCCAAGTATATGATGATAACGCTAGTAAGGCAGCAGCATAATAAGTTATCAGAATATATGAGAGTATGCCAGATTTTTTTCTTTATTTATTTTAATTAAATCGTAGAATTATTTTTAAGCTGAATAACGCATTAGGACGTGTTACTGGTAATTTGGATGGGTTTTTAGTTATAGAGCATGTCATTGATGTGTGTTATATTTTATGAATTTTTTTTACGAGTTAGTATTAATTTTGACTCGAGTCATAGTCGAGTCAAGTTTTAATTACGAGACAACTATTCATTTTCTTAGACAGCCATTTGTTTTTCTAAACAACCATTCGCTTTCTTAGACGACCATTCATTTTTCTCTGACATCTATATATTTCACACATCCGTCATTTAGTTTCCATCATCCTTTTCACTCAACTTCTTCTTCTTTTTCTTTCTTCCTTCTTTCTCACAATCCTCACTCGAGCAAGCCATTATCGTGTGACTGACGATTAGGTATAGAATTTTATTTGATTTAATTATTTAAAATTGATATCTATTAGCACAAGATGCTAGGATGGATTAATTGTTGTGATGAATGTTTGATTATAGCTGAAGTGATGATTTGCATGATTTAATTAATAGTGAATTATTATTAGTGACCTAATTAAGTAAAGTAAATCTGAGCATGCTAACTGATTGCAATGTAACTTAGAAAAATGTAATAAAATTGGGATGAATAGGCTGAGATTTTTTTTTATGATTGTTTGACTATTGTTAGATAATGATTGCATTGTATGTGTGATGTTCATGTTGAGTTGATGCATCATTTAGTTAGTGGGCGTTAGCTTCTAGATTTGATGTTTAGGTACGGAGTAGGAGCTTGCCACCTAGGCACGTGGACATGCTTGAAGCTTGTAGCAAGTCCATTTAGGACTCGCCCCTGATTTATTGTTCTATTTTATCGCTACTCTATTGTGTTTTGTTTTATTACTTGTAGGATCAGTTGAGTGGTGTTTTATTGGATCCCCACTTAATAACCCTCGAGGATGAGATCCCTTGAGTATGTTTTCAAAAACAAGAACCGCCACAAGTTGCCTTTGGGCCCACTTTATGAATCCCTACTTAGACATATATATATATATGTGTGTGTGTGTGTGTATATATATGTGTGTGTGTGTGTGTGTGTGTGTGTGTGTGTGTAGTTTTTGCCTTTTTTTTTTAAGAGCTACATGAGTGTGCATGTGCTAGTCAAAGCCACCGGCAACCATGTTACATAATGGGTATGGAAGTGATTTTCAACAACCTACGCAAGTGGGTATGGAAGTGATTTTTGACCACCTACACAAGTGGGTATGGAAGTAATTAAGTTATGAAGATGAGAAAGAAAGATGACTTCAATCAGTAGTTGCCCTTTTAAGATTTCACGATGTTTCCTTTTATATGAGAGTTTGCTCTCATAGCTAGTTTAATATTAGTTATATTTTTAGACCAATAATACTCGTTACTAACTATTTTCTACTATATATATAGGTGAGAATCTCAAGGACTGAGCGCTATAGGACTGCGTAGGAGTAGTAACACAGTTGCACACATGTACCCGCTTCATGTAATGAATAGAGATAATGAATTCTAAGTTGTGTGAACGATGAGTTTGTTTAAGATTATTACATGAAATGTTATGGGCGTTTAGCCCTTGGAACGAAACTACAATAAAAGTAAAATAAAAATGTCAATCCATTTGATTTTATTTTATAGTATTTATTTTTGAACTTGTTTTCACAATTATTATATTTGTGTGCAATTGCATATCATGGCATGCATATAGGGCCATGTTAGAACCTAAGCATCCCATTTATGCATTATACACTTGCATTACCATTTTAGGACACCAAGGGGAGATCCGGGTTGTCTTAACCGAATCAAGTAGTTTAGCAAACGGTTCAATCGCCAATGACATTTTCGGGAGGTGAATCAGGACAGGGTGTTACAAGTATTCTTTCCTGAGAGATTTTTGGCCATAAATAAAACCTTTATGGAGTATTTTACATAACTCTTGAAAGGTTATCAGCTTGGAGCATTGGATTAGCATATCATGTTCTTGTAAATCTCTTAATGTTTTCACTCTTATATCTAAGTGTGTTTTATTAGATTAAGGCAAGTGTATTAAAGGTTTTTTGAAGGTATTACTCATGTATTGTACTATTTGTTGAAAAACTCGAGTGTTAGGAGGGTGTGAAAGGATCTATACCTATGTGTAGGTCAGAAAGGCACTTGCTTGTTGGTGCCTCCAAGTAGTTGGAGGTGGTTGGTGTTAAGTGTTTAAAGTATGCAATATTTACCTATATTTTTAATATGATTTTGTATATACCGGCGATAAAAATTATTAATTAGGTGATAGTTTACTTTATTTTTTTAGTAAATTAATATTTTATTAGATATGTTTAATTTTGGAGTTTCATTGTAGAAAAAGATTAAACAAATTAAACTTAGGAATTGAAAGGTCAAGGTATTTGGCCCCATCCAATGGCTACTTCAAGGAGTTCACAAAGCTCAAATGAGGGCGAATACTGATGGTTTTGGGGTGCCTTACTTATGGCTTGGTTGAGCAAGTCGAGGAGTTGCAAACTTGATTGGACATCAAAATTAATTAAACTACGTTGATTTGTGAACACATTCCTTAAATTCATGTATCTAATGATCTCATCTTCTATACAAAGGGGTAGTCATTTGTTATTTAAGATATCTCAGCTCTTGGCTTAGGAGTTTAGTGAATTAAGTAGTTCTAGTTGTTGTAATTTTTAGTATTTTTTATAATATAAGTTCATTTCTTGTTCATCATGTTGTTTACTTTAATTCTGGAGTAGTCCTTTATTTCGTTCTAAAGAAGAATGGAACTTAACATGGTTTAATTGAATTCATTTCAATCTCTTACTCTTTGATTCAATTGGATTGCTTAAATTAACATGTTTTTAATGCTAAAAGTAGACTGAACACCTATTACTAGATCATAAGATCTAATTAGATTTCGGGAAAAACCATTTAGATTAGTCATTTACAATTCATCATACGACGAGTCTTTTAACTTGTTTGTTATTGTGGTCAGGAGATATACAACATCGTATGCAATTGTAAGGCAAATCTTAATGTGTTATTTTGTTGATTAATTAATTATCATTGGAAGGTAGAAATTGATGCAAAATAATACATGCATGAACGAGCGGGAGCCACCATATCATATAATTATCCTAGATTGATAATCTGAGGGAATAGAAGATAAGAGTATGATGTGATGAAGATTAATTTCATGTTAAAGGAAATTTGACTCTATTACAAATTTTATCTTAAACTAAAAATCTCTTTTTGCTATTGTTCTTCTCTTAGTTCTATTTTCTACTATTAAAGTAAGTAAAATTTTCTCTCTGTGGGAAGATACGTGGAAATTTATCATTATATTACTTATTTTGACTGTGTATACTTGCACGTCATTGAAGTTATTCAAATAGTTGGCTCCTTGACTCAAGGCTTAATTGGAAATTTTAAGAGTAGTAAGATTCTTGGGGTAACCTCTCACGAGATTGGTAAGGAACTTCTTCACTTGGGCATCGAAAGAGAAGTCAGTTGTGCCTCCAAGATGATGGAGGTGGTTTGACTTTCAACTCAAGGTGTTGGGCATTGGAAGATGAGTTGGCTCCTTTGTTCTAGGGAGAGCATTGCAAGAGGAGTATGTTGGTGCTTCTCTAGATGTAAGCCTCTAGGGTATTAGAGGCGATTCAAGCTTCTTGGTGTAAAAGAGGAGCATTGTAAAAGTTCTTTAGCTGATAAAGTGTAGAAGTTGTGCTATGGTGAAAGAAGTAAAGACTTACCTTTCATAAGACATAAAAGAGATATGGGTGGAGTAGTACTATTAGAAAAAGGGATTTTGGCGATCCCAAATCCTGTCACTTATAAAATTTGCAAATGGAGTTGCGATTGGAAAAGCTGGTTGCTGAAGCCATAGTCTCTAATGAGTTTTGCAACTAGAAGGGGCTTGTGGTCGCAAATGTTTAAGCCAGAATAAACCGATGTTGTATGGTTTTAAATTTGCAGTCATATGCTCGGTCACAAATGCGATTGCTAAAATATTTGCAACTGTATTTACAGTAGCAAAGTGGTCGCTAATTTGGGTGAATGACGGATAGCTAGTCGCTTATCCAGTCTCATTGCGGTCACAAACGGTCACAAATCCATCACAAAACCAAAAAAAATATTAAAAAAAATTATTTTATTTTGTAATTTCTTATTAAACATAATAAATTTAATTTTTAACAAAAATAAATTAAAAAGCACATTGCCTATTAGAATATCATAAATTAAACCTAATTTAAACAAAAAATTATTTATCAAATACATCAATATATTAAACATAATTAATACATGTCAAAATATATCAACGAGATGTATCCCTACAATGATCTGGTCGGTCAGATCTTAATGTGGATGACTCATGAGGGCCACTATGAGGATCTTTAACCACAAGAAATATCTAACAAAAAATGATCTTATCTCATCTATCAGCCTCCCATGTCTACCACTCTCTCGTGTGTGCCTCCTCACATTAAGTGATTGGATGAGCCAATGACCCAATCCTCAACCTCCTCCCTTGTTCGCCGCTCTCTCTCTTCAGCCTCCTACCATAATCTTGTTATCTTTGTTTGTATATCCTAATCGCAAGTCTCTAGATCCTCAATCCGGTAGAGCAATTGCTCATCAGGGTGGTTGAGTGGACCAAAACTGGAGCCTACATCATTAGATGGAACATAAGTAGAGCCATGAGAATCTCTTTGGCGTTGTTTAGGAAGATGACAAACTGTTGTGAGAGTAGAACCCAATCCATAATATTGACCCCTATTTGGCTCTCCCACTGCAAAGTGGTAGGCCTCAAGGTCGATCACATTAGGGTGGGAAGAAGGATCAGTACTATAAGTGGACTGAACGCTTGCTCGGTACCTAGCCTGTAGGAGTATATAAAAATTTTCTTCCATTGTTACTTCAAATCTTGCAACGTAATTCCCAATTAAAACAAGTTGAGCAATATATAAAATTACTGAATCAAGTTTTCTCAGTACAAAACATAAACTTATCCCCACAAAACTGTGTCAAGTTTGCCAACAAGCAACAAGCAAAATTAAACAATCAAAATACTAAACCAACATATGCAACAAAATATACTTCTAATCCTAGGGATAATCCTGCAAAATCTCTCCTAAAACATGGACAGTGGAAAAGTTTTACACAACATGTATAAATTCAAATATGTAAATATTTTATTGAACACTTTTTAGCATACAGAACATCACATTCACATTTTATAACAATCACATTTCATTGACAACACATTTTTTCAGAGTTTAAGAAAAAACAAATTGATCTTCACATGATAGGCCCTTTGCCTGCACAATAAAACATTCACATAAGCAATCCACATGCTCATTGTAAGTTTGTTGTCGCTAACCCACTCCAATCAACCTCACAATGAAGGCAAGAAATAGAACTACTAGTAGAGAATGAAATTATTCAATAGGATGAACAAGGAAAAACACATAATGAGAACAATTATAACTCTTCCATCAGCAATTCAACAAGTTATAGCATGAATATAATTAATCTACTACACTACCTATTGATGGAGAAGCATGAGGACAGAAGATCACATCAACCATTGCCGACAACACTAGTATTTGAGAGAAAGAGTAATTACCAATAATCTAAGACATAAGTCAATCATATGATGAGATAAACAATCAAGAATCATAATAACATGACCAAACAATTTATAGCCACCTAGGTGTAGCATGTGTGAATTATCACCAGTCGGGTAGCACACACAACATGATAGGTTATTCAACCTCTAGCTATCACAATGCTGTTAAATAGATATCAAAATAAAATAAATAAGTTATTTATCAACACAACGTGAACCAAATCAATCAAGAAAATCATTAGTCTTAACTTAACTAATAAAACATCCACCCTTTTTGATTAAAATATAGAGAATTGGATACTTACCACAACCTTCTTAGACTTCTTGTCTGCACATGGACCCTTTCCTTTGTCCTATGGTGGGTGTGGTCAAACAAAGCTGACCAAGGCACAGGCCCACTCCCCACTTTCTCCTACATTGCTCAAGAACATAAACAAATTTTAATTGACAATAAACTCTATAAATAAAAAATTATAATATTGTATTTACCTGTAAAACCCGCTACACGAGTCACAGTTTTATAATTAGCCGGTCAGTTTGACCATAGTTCGAGTCAGTCCAGCTTTCAGAACATGTGCGTGGGGCCGAGGCCGACCGTGCGCACATGTTATGAGGGTTCATGTCTACCCAAGTATTTGATGATAACATCAGATACGCATTAGTAAACTGAGTTATTAGTAGATATGAGAGTATACAGTTAATGGTGTTGTTTTTTTCATTTTGTGACCATAGAATTAGTTTAGGCTGAATAACTCATTAGGACACGTTGGATCGTAATCGAGCGGTTTATTAGATGTAGAGCATGTCATTTGGATGTTGTGGTGTTTATTTTATTTTATGGGATTTTTCCCATATTTTCTGGATTTTTCTAGGATTTATTCCTAGTTAGTTATTATTCTTGACTCAAGCTGGTGTTGAGTCAAGTTTTATTTACAAGTTTGCCAACATTCACCCCAACACTTCTCATCTCCTTTCCCAAACCCCTGACGTCTCCACCACCCCAGACCCTAGCCGCCGCCCTTGAGATTGTCGCCACCGCCGCCGACGCCACTCGCCACCGATCGATGCCACCTAGCCCGGCCGTGCCGTTGCCTTGTCGCCTTGACCACGCCTGGCTACCGTCCAGTAGTTGCAACGCTGGAAATCACCCACTATTTCACAGCCATTCCCGATGTGATTTTGCTGTCGTCTGCACCAGAACGCCACCGCCGTGATGTTGAAGCCCTTCCCCTTGACCTCCCTTACAGTTCCCCCCTATCTAGCGCCGCTGTAGAGGCCAGCCATGGGTCTGATCAGAGCGATCGACAGCCCTGACCGAACTCGATGTCACCATCCCCGGTCATCACCACCACGGTCGCACTTGTTGTCACCACCATTGGGTCAAGCTTGCAGAGACAGTGCTAACCCTTACTCACCGGAAAACCGAACTCGCTAGAAATCATCTGATCATTTGCCGAATCCCTCCGGTCGAACCCTATCGAACTTTGGACACTACAGGGTGTCGAATTTGAGCCACGAACCATGCGAGGTATAATTTATTTTGATTTAATTATTTAAAAGTAATAAGTATTAGAACTACATGCTAGGATGCTAGGATTAAATGATTGACGTGTTAGATATTTTCATGTTAATAAAAATATGAACGTGTGTGATTGTGTGATAAATTAATTAGGCTGACTAAACAATTGATGTAATCTAATGCAACATAGAGTAGGTAAACTCATGTGGATTATTATTAATGTGTGTTGATTGATGCGTGAATAATGCAAGCATCATATAAGATGCATATGCATCATGAGTGGGCATTAGTATTTAGTATTGATGGGTAGGAACGGAGTAGAAGCTTGCCGCTAGGCGCGTGGACACGCTTGAAGCTTCTACCAGGTATGTTAGGATATGTTTCTCAGATTTTATCTCTCCACTCTATCGGTGATTTGATTTATAGATCGTCGGACATGTCAGGTGGATGATTTATCATACCCCACCTAACACGGGCCATATAGTTGATTATTTTTGGAATTAATAACCCTCGAGGATGAGATCCCTCGAGTTTGTTTTCAAAAATAAGATCCAGCTCTAGTTGCCTTCAGACCTATTATAATAAATCCTAACCCAGCCCTATAAATAGTTTTTATCCTATTTTTAGTGAGACCAGAGGAGATGAATCTACTCGCACGTACCATGAGCAGGTGTCGTGCTAGTCAAAGCGGGCTTTAGATTAGTGAGCGGACTGTTCATTCTCGAGGGATCCTGATAACTTCACATTTGAGTGCCTTACACTCGGAGGACGTGAAGGTTTATGGGTACTGTTAAGTATAGCGTGTGTCTAGACTCATGGTTTAAAGGGTACTAAAGGTGCATGCCTGAGAGTACTCACTCTACATGTTCAAGGCCAAGAGTAATATCGAGGTTTAGAGAGGTCTTAGGATCAAGATTTCTCAAAAGTGGATTAGAAAAGAAATGCCGAGAGTGGCACAATACCAGCTAGATCAGGATGTTGTTGAGTCAGCTGCTCAATGGCTCCTATGTAGTTGCCCTTATGAGAGTTCTTGAGGAAGATATATGATTGTTTGCTTTCCATGAAAGTTGCTCTCATGTTTCAATTTGATATTAGTTATTTTTAGACCGGCGACACCCGTTGCTGATGTTTTCTTACTATATATGTAGGTGAGGAAGATGAATGGAGTATGCCACCTTTGACGAAGGACTAGCGCTTGCATTGCACACACATACCTGGCGCCACGTTGACTTTTGCGTAAGAAGTGATGTGGTTGAATGATGTTTGTTGATATACATGTTGTGTACATATGCATGAGTTGTGAAACTTGTATGCCTTGCTTTAGAAATGTATGAACATTTTAGAAATGTTTGTGGAAAAGTTCTAATGTCCAGGGATGATCTGCTAGGGTAAGATGAAAATGAACAAAATATGATGAGCATAAATTGCAGGTGGGCGAGATGCCGATTACAATATGCGTGGATGATTTGAATCCCATTATGATAAAAATTATTATTTTTATATATATTATATGTGCCATGTTTTAACAGGTCGTCTCCTGATTGCACTTTTAGGGGAGATTCTGTCCGTTTTATTCTAGAATTTTACGTAATTTTTGTTTGCAATTTTAATTATTTTGGTGTGGCTATTATCATGACATTAATGTAATATCCTGCTAGGGTTTTTGCATCTCATTCATGCACTATTTGCGCATTAGCAACGTACTCCATCTTGAGACGTCGAGAGGGTTATATCATAGCCGTTAGGTTTTGGGTCAACCAAATTAATCGGTTACGAGTAATTCGATCCATTGTAACAGTTTTGGTCCAGCTTAGAGTAAACCATATTGGGCTACATTACCAATCTTCTTTCATGCATCTTTGTACTAATTGATCTACCAACATGACACGTTACCTCACAATCCTTCTTTGTCAATCAATTCTTCTTACTCTTCTTAGACGACTCTCTAAATTCCCAATGATCACGTATGAAACTCTCCCAAATGTCCAAGTGAATCCAAGTAGGCAGACCTTCCTCTATATAGTCTACCAAGTTTCCTGTGCCCAAGAGATCTAGTGCTCTATCCCTTACTCGTTTCATCCTACCCTTGTATAATTTTGGTGCAACCTCCAAAGAGAATGCAGCTTTTGCTTGTGGTCCTTCCTTTGACCTCTATGTATGCCTAGCCCTAAATGCGCATGCGTTAAATTATTACTAAGTAATACATTCTTCATTTAAAAGTAGTCCATAATTCACAGTTATGTGATTTACCATACACTCTTGAACCATAAATCCTAGACATCCAGTGGAACATCACTCCATCTCAACTATGCTCCATGAAATATGCCCTTAATTGTATTACTAATTTGTCTAGGAATACTCAAATCAAGAAGCCTATATTTAAGTAGAACATAATTAGAAAATAAAAATAAAAATTTATTCAAAGTGAGGTAAAGACAAGGGTGTCATGCAATCTGTTTGGGTCTCGGGGCTGCCATACACTAGCTGGCGTCTCAATAGCATCTCCATCTCCCTCAGGCTCAACAACTTGATTGACATCAACACCTAATGGAGTTGTAGGAGCATGGCCATCAAATGGCGTATCGACAACTTCATCCACGAGCCTGTAAGATTGACTACTACTACCTATGTTGCCACGTGATCTAGACCCATGTGAACCAGTTCCTCGACATAGACAACAACCTTCGAACCATATCTAATATAATCATAACGCATCACAAAATCAATCACAATTTTTAACAACTTATATAACACATAATTATGATTAAAAGAATAACACAACAAATTGTAATGAACACAATGGTGTCAAAGTTTACATACATATAAAGTACACTAAACCTGCATATATAATAATATCAAGTACAACGGTGACAAAGTTTCACAAAAAGCTGGTCAATTTGCACTAACTATAATTATACAAAACAAACACACGACAAATTGTAATGAACACAAAAATTACGTAAACCTACAATTTTTTCACATTAAATCTTTAATTTTTCACAAGAATTTGTCATCAAGAAAATAAAAATTTGCCTCGGATCTGAGATAGAAATATGACGTAAATACTAGACATACACTATCTGAATCAACATCGAAATATATAAAAGCAATTTTTTGGATTTATATTTTTTTATTCAGAAAACAATACATACCTGTCAATAATAACAATTTCTAAAGCATATATTAAAATTCATTTATTTATAATCAATTGACTTCATAAATGGAATATAAATGTCTTAAGAGTTCATAACTATAAAACCTAGGCTTTTTGCTTGACGATTTTAGTTTCGATTCAGTTGTGACTCAGATCTGAGTTACTTACCTAACCTTTTGCTGTATGCATATGTATGATGTGTACATGCAAACCCTGACATAGTCTCATCCGATACTCGGAGTTGCACGGCTAAACACTATGCCCTTTCGACACTTTTTTGTTCTTAATTGAATTGAATCTAGTTAGGTTTAGAACCATGCCCCTTGTGAGTCTAGTTTATTTGTTGTATGTGTGGAACCCTTTAAGACGATCCTAGCCCCTACAAGACCTGCAGTGCCGTTCTCGATGTCACTCTGGCCAACCCTAAGGTGAAAACCCTAGGCATGTGTGAACTGTGCCCAGTGCCAATGTGCCTTGTTAATGCCCTTCCGCTGGTTCCTTAGGGTTTACATTTTCTTGGACACAAAGGGCACCCAGCCAGCACCCTTCACCAAAAATTAGGGTTTAGATAAGAAGGTCCAAGAGACCTCCTCCTAGCCCTTTGTGAGGTAAAAGTCTCACCTTTTGCCTCATAGCTGATGTTTGTGTGCCCGTTTGGTTGATGTTTTGACACATTTTTATTTTTATAATATTTTATTCGTATAGAAAACTGTATTAAGAGCATTTAGAGCTTAGTTTCATCATGAATGGATATGTATAAAAATAGTTATCATTTTTCTAAGCTATACATGTAGTATGATGCACCGTTTCAATAAATAATTCATATCTCATGGTGTAGATCTCATCCTTTTTCATGATTTTGGTCTTATTATATTCATAAGATCTAGCTTGACAACTTCTATTTACATTTTTGTCAGCTGTTCATGCTAGTATGTG
>JAURVB010014430.1:0-68158 GCA_033002965.1 Piper betle | reverse complement strand
CCAGGTTTTCCACATTCCCAACAGACTAAAGGTTTTATGGGTTTTGATGAAGTTGCAAAATCTTTATTTTTCTTATTTCTTACATTTTTCTTTTTAGATTTTCTTTCTGGTTGTTCTTTTTTACTTTTATTTCTTCTTCTATAATATGGAATAAAGGATTTTTTATTCTTTTTATTTTTATTTTTAGGATAATTTTTTGGAGCATATTGAGAAGTTAAATTTGTTCCAAATTGGTTACAAAATTCTCCTAGTTCTTTCCGACCTAAGAGTTTTTGCTTTTTCAATTGATTTCGTAAAGATAAATCATTACATAAACTTAAGCCTTCCGCAATAACTATACCTTTTAATTGACCAAAAGTATAGTTTTCATAAGGAATGCTTCCATTATTTTGTTCCCTTAATTTTGTTCTAATTTTCTCAGCAAATAAACTAGGTAGACCAGAAATAAATCTTTCTTTCCAAAGGTCTGAATTAGAATCATCCCTTTGATATAATAAAGTTAAAAACGTATCTTGATACCATCTAAAATGGGTTAACGTAGGACATCTAATATTCATAATTAGTTCTTGAGATCTTGATTTTAATTCTTGTAAACTTCCTATAAAATATTGTAATATTGTTTGAATTAAAGTATATACTGCATCTTCTTTTTGTTGATTTGTATTAGGTTCTATTTTAACAGCATTAATGATTTCTAATTTTTGATTTTGCGTTAAGTGATTATCCCACCAACCTTTTAGTTGGCCAGAAAATCCCGCAATTATCATTTCTGCAATTAATCTATCATTATTATTATTTGTTCTACATATTGTAGCATACATTAACATGTTATGTAATAAGATAATGATCTGGTATTCTGTAAATCCATCAAGGTTCCATTCATAAATAGATTTACCATTATAACTTAGGACTGATTGTACATTTTCTTCAAATAAGACCGTAGCAGGTGTCGGTCTTTGATAATAATTTTTTGTAAAAGGTAAGGGTTGTTGTAACGTAGGTTTAGCTACGTTTATGGAGTCTGTAAATTGTTGAATTAAGTCATCTTCCGAGTCATTTTTTGTTATGATTTTTATTGAGTCCTTAATTTTTAAATTATCTAACTTAGTTGTTATTTTCTTTAAAAATTCATCACTTGTAGATAATTTTGTATTAAAATTATAAGGAGTTGGAGGGGGCTTAATTAATACTGGTTGCAGACTATCAACCTTTACTTTTGATTTTAGTTTATCAGTACAATTTTCTTCTATTGAAGATAATTGAGAGGCTATGGTTTGTAGATGCATATGAGTATAATTATTTTGCTTAATTATTATTGCTGTATCTTCTGATTTATTAGTGGTATGTACAAAACTCATTGCCTCTATTGAACCATATTTAATATTACCGACTGGGGGATGTTTACTAGTTATTGTTTTTCCCTCAGAAGTTTCCCATGTACGAGTTTCTTTTGTAACTAATATTTTAGGTGATATAAAATTCTTAAACCATTTTTTAAATGGAATTTCATAGCCTAATATAGTTAATTCATCATAATATAATGTTTTATATTCAGCTAATTGTTCCTTATTAAATGTATTAAAATACCAAGTTCTAAAATTCTTATTTTTATTTTTCATAAATTCTTTAGAACATTTGGTTCTATTTGGTTCAAAGATTATAGTATTAATTTTAAATTCCATGTCAGAAAATGTTGGTTCTTCTTCATATAAAGCATGAGGAATTTTATTATCAGACATAATTATTCCAGCTACGTTAGAACTAGATGCTTGTATAGGATTTTTTATATATCTTGTATCCGTACTATGTCTTCCAAATATAATGTTAATATCTCCATTTGTTTCTTCAATAATAGTTTTAGCTACACGTTTTTCTATTATTGGTGGAACCATTTTTTCTAATTTCCAAGATTCAGGTAAGGTTATTTCATTCCATTGAATGGTTTTAGGAATTTCTATGTTTGCCTTAGTTGTATCTATTTGAAATAAAGTAGTATTACCTTTTTTAGATACTAGTCTAGATCTTGGGTTTACTGAGGTCATTGCTTTAAAGCATATTCTATATATTAAACATATATTTTGAGATCCCTCTTTCATATCATATCCTTGTGTTTGCATGTTTAAACACAAACTATCTTTGATGTTTGGATCTGATAAGGATATGGAGAAATTGGGATAGCAATTAAAATATACTGGACCTGTTCCCAGACTAGACTCAATAATTCCTAAAAGAGAATCTGGAAATTTATTGTGTCTTTTATCTCGTAAGCATAATAATATAGATGTATTTAAACCTTCCCTAGTTAATGGTTTAACTGCTATCTGAACTAAGCCTAAATGAATGTAATTATATTCCTTACTTAAGTCTTCTAGTATTTTAGAGCTTAATAATGATATATTATTAGTAAAATTTTGTAAACTAATACTGTCTTCATAAGTTTTAATTAAGTAAGCTTGTTTAAACTCAATTAATCCTTTTTGATAGACTGTAGTAGGTTGTATTTTAGGAATAGTCCATTTATTTAGGTTTTGTTCAATATTATTATAAACTATTTGTTCCGTTATCTTGGTTTTATCCAGCTCTTTTGATTTCCTAATCAGTTTCTGGATTAAAGCCATCCTTTCACCTAGGTTCGCCTTCAACTAGGAATTTGAGTAGCAGAACACCTCACAACTGCGACTTCGCCTACCTCGGCCTTGCGTCGACTTACAATGAGGTACTGCGTCACCTAGCCTTGGTTATGCCCTAGGTTTCTAACATGGCTCTGATACCATCAACGATCGCGGATCACAAAAGTGCTTGATTGATTTGACTTTTAATTACGGAACAGGAATGTAAATCGGCTTTGTTTACGGCACAGTAATACAAACGGGATAATGTAAAGATATATTTACATATAACAAAGTAAAGCACACATATAAACAATAAACAAAACACACATATAAATAATAAACATGAAAGACAGTAACATATAAATATGAACAGAGTGTTGTGGAAGTTCAGCCGTAACCGCAACCACGAACATAAAATATTAAAAGGAAAAGCCTATCTCTGAGGCTGGCAGAATCGTAAAGACTGAAAGTAAATTATATATAGCCTTGACTTTGAGGCGATGTTTAGATTATTTCTAAGAGCCTAACTCAGAGGCATAAGTTCAAAAGGATAGTTACCAAATTAGAAGCTTTTATAGTTTTCCACAGAAACTTACAACCACTCTTGGTGAAATTCTGGATTTCACTCTTTTACTCACTCACGTAAATACAGACAACGTATACATACAGTATATAGACAGATACTGATGTATATGTATTTAACCCGTACAATACATACTATACAATACAATGCAATGCAAGTCTTTTTCGCTCCAAGGTGACTGAGCAAATTGAGATGAAGGGGCTTCAGTCTTCTTGTTCTTGTCTCCAATAGGTTCAATAGCAATAGCTCCTTGGGTTTTCGGGACGGCACCATACATGTGTAGCATATGAGCTATTCTCATTGCTTCGTCTTCAGGCATCCTTGGCATATCTTCCTGCAACTGTAAAACCCATGAATAAATATTAGGAGATAGTGCTGGTGGAAGCACTGGAGGTGAAATGCTCAAGGGAGGATCTGGCTTGTTGAATAATACATTTTTACTAGGAATGACTAGAGAACGGTTAAACTTATCCCACCATCGAATATACACATTGTAAGCCAGAGAGGAAACTGGAATCCCTTGATCATCAAAGGTGTAGAAGCAGAAGTTCCAGGATAAAATCCATGGGATTCTGAAATACAACAGGAAATAGTAGAATGGATTTCTAAACGACGTTTGAATGATTTGATAAAACTTATCAAACTGAGTTTTATAATATTTAGGCAGATACTCAACAGTAGGACCAAACTTTCCTAGCCATTGGTGAAACCACATAGGGATGAGACATGGTTTTTCAAGATCACAACGGATAAACCAGGAGTGTTGTGATGTAGGATTCTGATATAATAAGACTTTATCAAAGGCTTCTATATAATCCCAATACGTATACTCTGTAGGAAACATACCAGGAGGAGGCTTTGTAACATGAAACTTTCTGAAAGTGTTTGGGTGACCATATTCTTCTATAGACACTATTTTCTGAATAACCAATTTACTATAGGATATTTTTGTTTCATAATCCTCAGGATACTTTAAAGTAGTACCATACTCATGGCCAGCATATCGATGAGTTATCTCACAGGAGCTCATATCTTGTAATATACACTCATAGAAAAATCTAGTCTTACTTGATATCACAGGAAAATGAGAAAACTGTGAGAAGTGATGTTTTGCAATCTCAGCTGGGTCACATGTTTCCAGAACATCAGGGGTTTGTTCTAGATAACAAAGACAATAAGATACTGGTTTCTGTTCAACATCTTAGCCACTAACTTTTTTCGACGCCAAATTTTCTTCTATCACGCAATTGTTTGAAATAGAGACAACCCCTGATGACTTTATCTAATTCCATATTCTTTCTATTAAAATTTGATTTATTTCATCTTTATTTTTTGGTTGTTCCTACTAATTCAATGTGTGTGCATTGGTGAGTCCATAATTTTCCTACACGGGCTTTTGTAAATAGGTTCGTGTCATTTGTATGATTAAAAGCCTATAGACGTTATCTTACACGGGTTTGACTATACTTTGATATAAAAAGGCTGCAACTATTAAAATAAAATAATTATGTAATAAAAACTTAATTCGATCTCTATATGACTCAAGTTTTTATTACAAAATAAATAAAATAAAATAAAATAATTTTTAATAAAATCTTAACTCTATCCCGACTTGAGTCAATATTACGAAATAAATTTTTTAAAAAAATAATTTTGTAATAAAAACTTAACTCGAGTTGGGACAGAGTCGTATAACGAAATAATTTTTTTAAAAATAAAATAATTTCATAATAAAAACTTGACTTGATCCCGTGGGACTCGAGTCAATATTACAAAATTAGTATATTTTTTAAAAATTTATTTCGTAATATTGACTCGAGTGGGGATCGAGTTAAATTTTTATTATAAAATTATTTTATTTTTTAGTATTTATTTTGTAATAAAAATTTGACTCGATCTGGACTCGAGTCAATATTATGAAAAAAATTTTAAATATAAAATAAATTTGTAATAAAATCTTGACTCGATCTCGACTCGAGTCAATAGTATGAAATAATTTTTTAAAAAAAAATAATTTTGTAATAAAATCTTGACTCAATTTCGATTCGAGTCAATCGTATAAAATAATTTATTTTTAAAAAAATTATTTCGTAATAAAAATTTTACTCGTTCTTGACTCGTGTCAATAGTACAAGTAAAATTTTTTTGACTCGAGTTGGGACGACGACGACAGGTGATTGCAGGGGCCGCGGCTGAGGTCGTCGGACGTGCGGCAAGGGGGCCGCGGCCGAATGGGGGCGCAGGGCGGCAAGGGGGGGCAAGGGGCAGTGGGGCGCGGGCGGATGGGGGCGCAGGGCGGCGAGGGGCGGGGCAAGGGGCAGTGGGGGGCGCGGGAAGTTTGGGAAGGGTAGGGGAGGGAGGGGTGGCAGGGGGCGGCAGGTGTGGGAAGGGGGGTGGCAGGGGGCCGGGGGGTCGGGGGCGGCGAGGGGTGGGCGGCGCGAGGGGGTGGGGGCAGGGGTCGGGTGACGGCGGCGGGAGTGGGGTACGGCAGGTGTGGGGGCAGGGGAGGGAGGGGCAGGGGCTGGGGGGCGGGGCGGGGGCAGGCGGGGGCCGCGGGTTTGGGGAGGGCAGGGGAGGGAAGGTGGGGGGCAGGGGAGGGAAGGCAGGGGACAGGGGCGGGAGACGGCGGGGCGGAGGTAGGGGCCGACGGGGGCGGCAGACGGCAGCAGTGGGGGTGGGGTGCGGTCCGTGTGGGGAGACAGGGGAGGGAGGGGCGGCACGGGGTAGGGGAGGGAAGGCCGGGGGCAGGGCGGGGCGGGAGACCGCGCGGCGGGGGCGGTGGTGGGGTGCGGCCGGTGTGGGGAGACAGGGGAGGGAGGGGCGGTACAGGGGCAGCAGGGAGGGAAGGCAGGGGGCAGGGGGCCGGATACGGCGGGGCAGGGGCGAGGGCGGGGGCGACGGGGCGGCCAGGTTGGGAGAGGGGTTGGTGGCAGGGCGCGGTTTAAACAGGGCAGGTGATGGGTGAGAGGGGCGGTTGGCGGGAACAGGCGGCCGGCGGATGGGCGAGGGGAGGTTGGTCGGCGGGGACAGGCGAGCCGGTGTTATATCGAAGGAGGACTGCAGGAAAGGGGCGCGGGAAGGCACCGACGGGAAGGAAGCACGCCAAAGCATCGTCGGGGGGTGGGTGTTAAATTAAAATCCTGGCCGCCGGATTTCGATCCGACGATCCCGGATCAAAATGCTCGTTGATGCGCTGCGCTTTCACGCAGCGCACAGTAGCATTTATAAATATATATATATATATATACACACACACACGCAGCTGCACTTTGTGGCGCATGCAATGCATAGTAGCGACCTCGCCTTGGGGGCCACAGCGCCGGCCAAAGGGGTGGTGGAAGGTGGATCCAAGGGTAGGAGGACGCCGGGGCCGCAGCTGCGGACGGGGACAGGGGTAGGGGAGGGAGGTGGCAGTCAGGGTGTGGGGGAGCAACGGTGAGGGGGGACCACCACGGCTGTGGGTGGGGACAGGGGAGGAAGGTGGAAGCTGGGGTGGTGGGGGCCACCACGACTACGGGCGAGGGGTGGTGGGGACAGCGGTTGTGGGAGGGGTGGGAAAGGCGAAACAAAATAGGGCAAAAAGGGCGGGGGGAATTGGAGGTGGGTTTTGAGTCGTTGGATTAAAAATCCAACAGCCCTTGTTATTATATGCAACAAAATGTAGCAACATATAATGGCATTTTTGTATATATATATATGTATATAATGTATAATATAATATTAAATATAATTTTCTTTTTGTTTAAATTTATTGTGGCTAATTGTTATCGAATCTTCGTTGTCTTTGCCTTCTTTTACTGGTACCCAGAATTTGTTGCAGGCATAAATTCTAAAATAAGAGTTCATATAATTATAAATAATAAAATTTTTAATAATTCGATATCTTTTATGACATAAATTATCCTCCTTTATCTAGACTTGGACTAATAATGCAGAAATGTTGACAGGATTCTAATTATTATAAAACATAGTGACAAAACTAAAATATCAAAGAATTTTTGTGCAAACACATGTGGTGACAAAAGACAATAACAAAATTATCATAGCTTTTAATGTGTAAAATTACTGTGATAAATATTTATGGCACGGTCTTCCATGCCAAGATTATTATTTGTTGTGCCCGTTGACATGGAAAAGCCTTGTGTCGAGATCCCGTGACACATTATTATTTGTCATGTCGAATTTGTTACTTTTTGCAGCCTTCTAAGTTCCACGACATTAGACATAAACTGTTTATTCCTGTCTCTGTCCTAACACGCTCCAACGAAAATTTTCAGTTGGCAGAGGGAACCTTTATTTGAAAAAATTTTCATGGCATGATTATAAATAAATTCATAAAAGAGCCTCCCCAAAAGATTATATATATGCCACTCTAGCGCAGCAAATATAGACCACAGCCTCCAAATCTGCATGACAATATCATAAGCAACATTTAATCAGGTACGTGACAATCTGTCCCACGTAATTAAACACATAATAATATAAGTTTAAATGCACCAATCCCGCCCCCAATAAACAAAATGGTTCAAATCTTTAACGCTAAAAAACAGAAAAGTAAAAGCAAAGAGGAACAAGACCTCAATCTTGCTTTATAAAAGATTTGATTACCATCAAGCTAAGTAATCATCACTCGAGGGTACAAGCATTTCAACGGGAAAAGCATTTTTGAAATATTTTATGATCATACTTATATTATACACATTACATATATTTATATATACTCTTCTTGAAAAAAGAGGAATTCAATATTACCCTATAATTAAAAGGATAAATTTAACCGATCAAAATTTAATAAAAATACTTTTTACTGTAATGAGTTTTACTACAATGGGTTATAGGTTCGAATCCGACCAACCTTAATTTTTAATTTTTTATAAAAATATCTCCCATTGCAAGGGTAACGAATTCGAACCCGACTAATATCAATTTTTAATTTCTTACTAACAAAATTTAGTTTACTTGTCTTGAAAGATAAAATTTAAAAAAAATTAAATTATTATAATTTATCTTCTCATTCAAATTATTATAGTCTATGTCATTATTTAATGAAAATTTATGTATAAAATTAAAATTTATCTATAATGCAAGTCATATTGGGGTGACATCTTACCTAGGTTGATTTAATATAGGAAGTCCGGTGGCTGAGAAAAATAATATTTTAATGATAATAATATATATTAATATTAATATTAATTTTCTTATAAATATAGAATAATACCTCTAGTCATGATCTTTCTCATAGCAATATCTTGAATCTTGGATGCTTCTACTCTATTTCAAACTTAAAGCCAGCGTAACCAAGATCAGATTTTCAACAGCAAAGACCCGAGATGCATTCATATTTATAAAGTCAATTCCATTGAGGAATTATAAAGTAGGTATCACACAAAATTATTAACAAGTTGTAGTTGCTAATAGAACTTGCAATATTAATTTTTACCTGTGTTTAATATAAATATTTATGTGTGTGTATTATCTAGTAATAAAGTTACAAAATTAATCTAGGTAACCACTAGTAGGTAACATATATTAACCTAGGACATTAACCCGGTGCTAAATCAGTGCTTATGTTAATATACATAAAGATGGTGAGAACCACATTGTTATAAAATTAACAAGAAGACCATATTGACATTCATTGTTATTGTCTAATAAAATTTTCACACATTGTTAGGCTTTATTTTTTTAAAATGGAACAGTTTTTTTTGTTTTTTTATTATTGATGCCCGTAATCAATCGATCTAATTCGATGTTTGAATCGATAAAGAAAAGAGTTGCAGATGGACATTCAGCATATGCACAAGCTTATGCGCATTCAGACGTGATTAGAAGCAAAAAATATTTTATCAAATTAATATTGTAGTATTTTGTGTTTGATTTTCCTCGTAAAAAAATAATTAATACAAATGAGAAACCACAATTTTGCAATATTTTAAGCGAATACAGATAAAAGGGTTTTGGGTACAAACATCTAAGCATCTAAGCTTAAGTATTATTCTGTGTACGCTCAAAAAGAAGGGTAACAAGAGTTTGTTTTGTAACCAATCCTCTAATAATAAAGCATTTAAGCCTTTTTTTAGAGATTTATTGAATTTTATATATTTTCATTTATTATCACGTATTCCTTGGCATGCGGTGAACTGTAAATTATGAAATAAACATATTTTTTAACTTTAACAATAATACCACATAATATTTCACAGGGAGCTACAATACAATATTTTAGAAAGTAAAACAAATTTTTTTATAAAATTGTATTAAAGAATCTGTCGTATTTTAAAATAAATAAATTTTTTTGTAGGACGTTTAATTGTAATAAAAAATTTTCTATAAAATCTCTGTTAAATAGGTCTGTCATAATTTTTATTTCATTATAATTATAAAAAAATTATCAAACTAATAAAATTACGTTCGTGGAGAGAGGAAAAGATAAATGAACATTAAAAAAATAAATAAAACTCAACCCTCTTTTTTTCTAACAATTTGTAAAATATTATAAAAACAACCTCTGTCATTTTATATTTTGTTAATATTTATACTTTTTATTTTATAGTTTGGGCACAAAATAACTAACCAAATTAACTAAGTAATGAATTAAAGAAGAAATAAACGAGTCTAATTTAAACACATTAAATCAGATTAACTTCACTTTCTCAATTTAAGTTTTTTTCTTTTAAGTAAAACCCAAACCCTGATCCATCTTCTTCCCAGAGCAAAGCAAAACAGCATCATTGTTTTCGATCGGATTGTACCGGCGGCGCCTAATCGGGGCCGGAGAAGATGCAGGCGTCCGTCAAGTACCGCAACGACCAGAACCCACTCATCCGAGCCAAGGTACCCGTCTCCGTCCTCGGCCTCCCGTTCCTCTCCTCCGTCGCCACCGGCGACCCGAAGGAGCTCACCCTCTCCCTCTCCACCTTCTTCGACTCCGGCCCCTCCCTCAAGCTCTCCTACCACCCCAACGACCCCTCCAATCCCTTCACCATCGTCCTCAAGACCGGCGTCGGCGCCCTCGGCTCACCCGTCGGCGCCGCCATGACCGTCTCCACCGAGTTCAGCCTCCTCGGCCGTGGCGGCCCGGCCTTCTTCCTCCGATTCAAGCCCCGCCTCGGCGACTTCTCCCTCAAGAAGTCCGCCGCCTCCGCCATCCCCGACTCCGCCGCCGCCGTCTTCGGCCGCGGCCGCTCGGCCAAGGTCTTCGACGAGCCGCCGCCGTTGACGGACGACGCGAACGGGGGTTTCGACGTCGAGAAGACGAACGGTTTCCACCACCGCTCGTCGGCGATCGCCTCGCAGGCGAAAAGTGGGATCCAGGGGCTCTTCTCCGGATTGGAGGTGAACGCACGGACCGTCCTGCCGCTCACCGATCGGCTCCGGTTGAAGTTCCGGTGGGGCAATCGGTTCCCCGACGAGCTCGGGGACGTCTTCTCCGACGCTGTCCGGCCGAAGTTCTCTCCGGCGTGGATCTCCTTCCAAAAAATCCCCTTCCTCATCATCAACAAGGTTTCAATCGAGCACACGGCGCCGGCCACAACCAGCAAATCCGGCGCCGGAGACGACCTGGCGGATGCGTGCCGGTCGATCCAGAAGCAGTTGGAGTTCCTGCGGACGGAGAACGGGATGCTCAGGAAGGCGGTGGAGGAGATCCAGGCGGACTTGTCGAGGCTCGCCGGCGGCCGGCTGGAGCTTTGAGGCGGAGAAGCCGGAGGTGGGTAAGGACCGCAGCGGTCGGAAGCCGCCGCCGGTGGGGAAGAAGGAGCGGTGGGAACTGCCCGAGGTGTTCGCCGGGAAGGCGGTGGAAGGTGACGCGAATGAGGAGCTCGAAGAAGGCGTTGATGTCGGCGACCGGCCCCGGAAAATGATTTTCCGGCGCGATGTCGGTAATAGTACGGAAATGTCTTTTTGGTTCTACACTTCTTCTTAGTAGGCTTGTTTGTTCTTGTGGTAGTGTATCAGCAATACTACTTAATTAGGAGGTGGGCAACATTGTTTTTTTCTTTTTTCTTAACTTTATTGCTTTGGATTATGGGTGTTGCTCTCTTTTTTGTTGCTTGTTTGTGAATATAAATCACTTGTTCTTAATGCTGTCGCTGTTGTTGTTCAAGTCTCAAATTGTTGGATGATGCTAATATGCTGCCATGGAAACTAGGGATATAATAAGCTTTCATTTGTTTTGTGAATAATTCTGAATCTGCCAATGAGGAATGCTGTTCATCTTTGACATTAATATTTGTCAAAAATCTTAATTTGCTTACTGCAAGAATATTTTTTTTTCTCAATTTTTAGCCTGGTCATTCATGGCCATGGGGAGAAGCTGGTGTACAGCATGCAAGCGTTTGCAGGGTGGGAAGGGGTTTGCAGGCTTCGGATGTTTAAAGTTTGATATTTCGAGGATAAAATTTGGATAAATAAATGTGTATATACTCTCCTGATTTGCATATTTATACTCCCATGTTTCTTCGAGTAATGGAAAATTACTTGGATGCGAACAAGACAAACACGTTATATCATTTTTATCTTTTGAGTTAAGAGAATGTTTATGGATGGTTGTTGATTGTTGATCATCTGCAACTCGTCTCATCTCCTTGGAAGAAAAACACACTTACTTTTTAGCAAGATTGATTTCTTTTACAATCTATTTGATGGCACAGCACCATAAAAAAATAGAAGTGGCAAGTTTCTAACTTTCTACTCTAAAAGCTTCATTCATTTGGAATATCCTACAGGCGAAAAACAATTGAGATAAAATGTATTTTGAAATTATTCAGAAGCGAAAAAATGTGCTAGAGAGTGTATTTGAGCCAAATTACAGATGAGCATGCCATGGAAAAATCTAAATAAGCGTTGTATGATTGTACGTTCCAAGGTGGGCATTACAAATTACATATCCTCACTTCTCACGGGGAATGTCAAATACTTATAAAAACACAAGAATGGTTTATCATAGTTAAGCCCAACCAACTCAAGTGTCGGAATACCTTGTATATAACTATTTGAGGAATCCATCAATGAAATCTACGCATCAAGCAAACTTGCTTGGCGAGATTTAGGCATGGCGTATACATGGATGCTAATAATCTCCTAGACGCAGTACATAGAAAAAGCAACGTATATAAGCTCTTCAACATATGTAGACCAATTTCACGACGAACCTTTTCAGGATGCACACCTTTACCTGCCTAGGAACTGTGGAGAATCAAGGATGAAAGGGCATTGGAAGAACTACTGGTACCTACAGAAACCTGTGTTCTTGCAAGCCATTAAACATTTAATCTTTTCTCAAGTGAAAAGATAGATTTTCACCGAGTAGCACAATTTTCTTTGAAGAAAGCATGCAAGATCCTTGCTACGCGAGGAACAAAAGATATACGGGAAGGTAAACTAATACTACACGATGACCCTGCATTTTACACAATCCCCTTGAAGTATACACGAAGCCAGGGGTGCCAGGCACCAATGCCATCATCTAAACGTGCTTATGAACAGGAAAATCAGAAATTTCAGTGCAAAGTTAAGTGGATTCATATGCAGGAACTTGGAAACTCCTACTCGAATGAGAAGCAGCCTTTCTAGTATCCAAGTATGAGCATCATCTGACCATTTTTGCACCTTGCTGGGGGTCATTATGAACATTTTCTCCAACATCCCTGACTTGATTATGCCTCACAGACACTTCTCCTGCAACTGCATCACCTTTGTAGCCTGAAAAATTAGCTCCTCCACCGAATTGTTGGTTCCTATCCCCTTGGTCTTTTTTGAGGATTGGTGTTCACCATCTTCTGGCCAATATCAACCACAAATTAGCAAATGACTTTCAACAATATAGCAAGATTTGTGATGATTAGTATTGCATAGTGATGACAGTAACAGAAGTACTAGAAACAAGATTGATAACAAAGTCAAATGAAACTATTGCCGCAAGAGAACACAACTTTTCCAGAATCATAGCAGTGCCATCCAATTCCTTCACAGGCACGTGTTTGCTGATTAAAAACCTAATTACACATTCTAGATGTACATACATTAAAGATGATAACCACTGTTTAAAGAGAACTACAAACTTCTTCAATGGAAAAAGCAACATTTGGAGCCGCTTTACTCCTATGATTGCAATTTTGAGCATATGTTCCATTTGCTTTTCACCTTAAATATGGAAGAATCTAGATTCTCATTTTCGAAAACATGAACACGAGCAGCACCTATTGATAATTTAAACACTCCAGTTATTAAAAAAAAAAGCATACCACTTTCATTATCAGATGCATCTGCCAGCTTGGCAATAGCATCAACTAGTGCTTGTTCATGTTCCTGCCAAATGACAACCAAAAACCCCCAAAATATTTTCTTGTATATAGGAATCAAATAAAACAAAACAAACTGCTAATGGTAAGTTGTATGAAACTTACTTTCAGAGTTCTTTTAGCTTTGTCAATCTCCCCAGGGTCAGGATTGCTGGCATTGAAAACCTTTTGCAACTATAGGAACAAAAAACGGACAAAAGATTTAAGAATTAATAAAGAGTCAACACTGAGAAATCTTCCAACAAAGAACCCATTTAAAAAACCAGTAAATCCCTACAAATGATAGGAACCATTCTTTTGAATTTATTATTAATTAACTAAAGAAAACTCATCTTTTGGCATTAATAGGCAGTGGAATCTAAATGATTATAATCTGTTTAATTCCAATGGCTCCGGAATAATAAGGATTCAATTGTCTGCAACTTGAAGAAAAATAAACTTTGAACTAAATTGCTGTTAGCAGGAGCAAGAAGAATCACGACTTACTACTCCCTGACTCACTCAACTGTTAATCTCGAAGTACAGAATATCCAAGACAAATATCTCTTTCAAGAGTAAAATTAATTTTACTCTCCCCTTCCTTTAGCTGTTAGTATGCAATTTAAAAGTGGTGATTTTTATGAAAAGCTAGACGTGTTTGGCAGCACCATGTTATGAACCTTGGGTGCATACCAAAAGACTAACCATTTTAGTAGACTTACAGCCCATCTCATATATAAGTCACCACCCAATCCCAATCCCAATATGGAACAAGACCGGGAACATCACAAACCCATGTCCCACACTATAGGCTTGTAACATTCCACCATGCTCCACCTCAACATCCCCAGTGCCTACTCTAGGTAGCTCCCCGTTGCCCACTCCAAGTGGCTCCCATTCTAGGCAACCCCCATTCTAGGCGGCTCCCACACCAGTCCTGCGGGCTTTTTCCAGGGCCCCGGGTAGCCCTCTCCTAGATCACTCTTTCCTAGGTCGCTACCGTCTGAAGACATGGATTGGCTCCAACACCACATGCACTGGGCCTTGAGCACAAAACAAAATGACAAGCTAATTTACTAGACTTACAACCAATCTCATATAGTAGTCACCACCAAATCCCAATCCCGATATGGGGCTAAGACTGTAAATATCACAAACCCATGTCCCATACCGTACGCTTGTAACACACTAAAGGCATCAAGTATGGAAAAGAAGGCGGGAAGCAGTCTGTTAATTCAAGCAGTTTATTGTGTATTTTCAGAAAATTTTATTGGGTATAATTGCATTAATTTTGACAGCCAATGGGCAAACTTGAGAAGAAACAGTAGTTGAGGGTTTTTATTTCAACGTTCATGTATTGCAGATTGCTAATTGTAAGAGAACTTATGGGTCAGCTAGTTCATACCTCCTTGATTAAAGTATCAGTGTGAAGAATCTCTATGTCATCCAATTTTCTCTTGCGAGTGCCATTCTCAGTTACAGGATCATCCTTTCTTAATTGTGGTTTTAGTGTTCCTCTCCCTCTCCCAGTACCTGACGTCACACCACTTTGACACATAATCCTCCTCGTTCCCCGGCCACCTCCAGCATGACTGGTATGATGAGAAATTCCCAGGCCCTCCCTTCCCAGCGAATATCATCCGGGGAAATCTGAAGATGCATACAATTCTCCCATTATAATAAGTAAAGTGATGTTCTCTATAACACATTAAGTACATTCACATGCGGTAATAGGTCCATAGGCCAGGACAATCAATTAAAGTATCAACTATCATAAGGAAAAAGATAACCTGGCACTGGAAACAAAATAATAAGTAAAAAATATGCAGTTTAAATAGCATGTCCTACACAATTGCTTAACATCCTTGCAAAACATAGAAATTGATCCAAATTAACAATATAATTCAAGCTTCCCCAAGAATCTCTTTCTTTTTGCAGAGAACAATATAATTCAACCCAACTGTATGCTAGAAACTATGCTTTTTAGGCATAAGGTCAAAAAAAGAGAACAAGCAATTGCACATACCTCTTTTAGATTGACATATTCCAGTGTCTCATTTGGTGTATTCATATTATAAACAAGAACATGTCGACCCTGCCAAATTATTGAAGCTACAATCAGCAACACATTTTGAAAACTATATCAAGTAATGAAAAAAATCAGGACCTTACTTTAGCAACATCGAAATCAGTAATAACAGCCTCATAGAAATTGTTATCCTTCGGCCACCGGGTGTACAATTTCCGCCCAACCAGCGGATCAGAGGCTCCTGCTTCATTTGGTTCGCGAGAAACAAGTGGACCAGAAGCAACCCGATTAGCCATAATACCTGGTCCACTGGGGCCAGTGGAAGGGTATTTCAGAAGTCCAGATGAGGTACGTCCCTGCAGAAAACAAAAACAAAAACAAAAATAGAACAAATTACTTCAAAGTTCAGATAGGGTGCCTCTTGCATGCCAAAAAACTTACTGATTTAGGCTTCTTGCCTCTAGCTCCTACCAAAGATCTTCTTTTTGGTACTGGTGGAGATGGCTGTTGTAGTACAGAACCACCATATGTATGTTGGAGGTGCAAAGAAGAGGGAGGTCCACCCTTGGATATAATAGAAGGCACAGACTGAGTAGTCTTTTGTTTCCTGCGCGGTGTTGGGATAGCTGCATTGGGAAGAACATCATGAACAGGTTGAGAGATACTGAGAAGTCCAGTTTGAAGTCCGCCTCCTTGCCTCCACTCTCTACAAGCATGTTGGCACCGTTCAAGAAAGAAGTTAGCAACAGGCTAAGATAAATGCACATATCATGAACCTAAAATAACATCATGAATGTCTAAAATGAAGTTACAAACAACCATACCTTATTCTTCTAATAATGTCATCAGCATTTACCTTGCCAAGAAGGTCTCTGTGTTCTTCATCAGTAACTCTAAGCTCTTTCCTAAGTTCAGTTATCAGACCCTCCTTTTCCTGGAAAATCATACAAAAAATCCATAAATATTTTTGCAACTAGCAGGAGATTAGTGATGTGAATCAATGCATATATACCCAAGTGATGGCATCAGACTGAGCTTTAAACGCTCTAAGCACAGAAGAATATGCTTCTTGCTCTAACCAGTGTATTTGGCTCTCCATGTCATTCTGCAATCTAGGATCATATGCAACGAATGCGGTTCTTCCATTTCCAGTAACACGAGTCCCCCCAACAAATCTATTTTGATGTGAAGGAGGGAGATCATCATCTGTTCCTGCATTTTGTTTAAAAAATATTAGCAGCATGAATCTTCAGTAAGGGTAACCTATATCTCTACAAACTTGAATACATTATTAAAAAGTGGTGCACAAGTATCAATGCTGTGCCTAAGTTTCACTAGCAAACAGTAGCAAAAAAAGTGATAAATGCATGTATTCACTCGTATAATGCCACTCTAAACTCTCACGGAAAAAAACATCGGCATCATAAAAGTGTTGGCAGCATGGCCTTTTGCATTATTAATTGATTGCTTTCCCATTTAAATAATAACCACAAAACCCAAGCGCAACTATCACAGATCATATGCAAGTTAATCTGTGATTAACAATACATGTTTTTAATTTCTTGAGATCGCAACTATCCCAATTCAGGTGGCCACTAGTTTAGATCAGGATATGCAGAAATTCTCATCGGCCATAAGTACATATAAAAGAAAATAACCGAGAAAAAAAGAACATAAGCACTTATCAAACTTACAGATCCTTTTGCACGCCATCTAACATATACCTTATCATTATTTCGGTCAAAAAGAAAAGTTGGAAATACGCTTCAATGCATGTCTACTACCAGGAAAAACACGAATTAAAATAGGCCGCTACAAGGAGCAATCAATGATAGAAATGAACCAAAAAAACAGAAAGTGGAAATACATTTATTACAACTCCATCTAGCGTAGGAAAAACCGCGCACCAGTGCCCAAAAAGAAGCGTGTGATATGACAACCAGCGACTCAACAATCAATAAAGCACAAAACCCTAATTTTTATCCGGCAACAACTCCCCTCTTTTCAAAGAGGCGTTCTACCAAACAAGATTAAAAGAAACCCCAAAAAACAAAATCTTTAGCTGGGTCGCTACAAGCAATGGCAGCAATACACCAATAAATTGAAATTGGAAGCATAATTATTTAAAAAATGTCATCTCAGATAGGTAAAATCGCGTCCCAAGATAACCAGCGAATTCACAAATGCAAAAAGCCCAAATCCCTAATCATCCGCCTCCATCAATCCCCGAGCTTCAGATAATAAGCGCTCTATCATATATTATTCGAAAAAAGAAAAAAATCAAATCTTTGTATGATAAAACCAAACCCTAACCGCAACCCCCAATTCAGAAACCCAGAAACAACCGGAAAGAAAAAACGAACAAGACATCACCACTGCTATCCGAGGGCCGGAACTCCATGGCTAAACCCCTCAACCACAAGCCGTCGATCGAACCGGGAAAAACTCCGGCGCCGGAGCTCAGAGGCGGGCCGCAATGCGAGACGCCGCCGGGCGACCGCCGGGATCCGTCCACTCCATTCCACCGGAAACTGGGTCGAAGACGAGCTGCCGGAATGCGGACGACGAGCGGGGACGGCGAAGGCAGGGTGACGAAGAAGAAGGGAAGGCCGGCGTGGGAGAGTGGAAGCGAAGGTTTTTGGCGTTCATTAGAGGGTAGGACATTTAATTAATAATAATCCCCGATTCTAATCCCTCGCGCCTATTTTTTTTCATACCATTTTCGTTTTATACCCTAGCATTTATATTATGTGCTCGGATATTGACTCACCGCGTGATTTTATTTTCTTTTTTATTTCACATTGTATTTATTATTGTATTTTGTTAAAGTAAAAATTGTTAAATTTGGATTCAATTTCATGATCTCTTGTTTAGTCGAATCAATGATGAGAATCGTCATCAAAGGATTGATCATTTTATACACCCCAAAATGAGGCCTTGCACTTGTAAGTTCACAGAAAAAAATGCAAATAATTAGCTACTGCATTATATTTATTTTTATTATTTAATTATTTTATAAAATTTAGGAGAGTCCACCTTATTTTGTAAAGAGGCGTAAAACTATTCCAATTAAGGATGGGTTTAGATATCTGATATCTATAAATTGGATGTGTATTCAATGCGTATATATCTTATTTGAAATGATTTTGGATTGGAATTCGATTTAGACTTTTTGAATATATAATATATTTAAAAATTATTCGTTTCGAATATAGGGTTGGGTGATCCGGCCCGTATCCCATTCGAATCGGTAATATTTTTAAAAATTTATATCTATGTTTCAAAATATTTAAAATAGTATTTTTTATAATTTTTTTTATTTTTATATTAAAATTTATATTATTTTATTTAATTGGGCCGACTGATATAGTAATAAAATAAATATAGTGTTTGGATTTGAAAATTTGGATCCTATATGGATATATTATCTCCAATCCATACATGACCCAAGCCCATCTCTAATTCTGTAAAAACTCTTAACTGGCTACTAAGTGGTTGAAATCATTGAAGAACAATTATTTAGAAGGTAATTTGTAGCTAATGGACGTATACGAAGATCTATAGCAACGAAAACAACAATCATGAGTAGAAATCCATGTTATAGGAAAGTAGCAAGTAAACAAGTAAGAGTCTCGGAAAAAAAAAACAAGATTGAAGAAATAGACATTTCTCTGCCACAGCTCATCACTCTCTCTCTCGGGCAAAAGCTGGGTTGATGCTGGTAATAAAGAACAAAAGTTGGAAAGAGATCAAAGCAAAAACATGGCCATTGAATATGCACACATCTCACCCTTCAAGACATGCCCATCCCTTTTTTCTTATAGAAAAAGAAGAGAGGACAGAACCCGCAATGGGAATAGAAAACAAAAAACAAAAGGAATCCTTGACCAGTGTTTATTCGGATAGATGGATATGATAATTTCAAATATAAGCACAAGCTTTAAGTTTTTATCAAAGTTCAATCAAAAGTGCTTTCTGTTTGTGCTTGCAATAATATTACATATTGACTTAGCAAAGAAATGCATGTACATACGCTGGTCAGTGCCCAAGCTATCTGGGCACCGTCACTTTTGTGACATCGGGTGGTGATCATAGGTAGTAGTTATGACTTGTAAGGTTGTCCAATCAATCCCAAAACCTCTCCAAAGGTGACGCAGGTCGTTACTTGCAAATCACCCAGAACCACTCTTCTATATACATCTTTCTTTTAAAAAAGAAGTTGGTGAAGGATCACCACTCAAGCAAAAGGAAAGCAGCTCCAAAGTCCAATGCCCATTGAAAAACGATGAGAAAAAAACCCATGTGCGATAGAAGAGATGCGTCATGGCGATACAGGTCATTGTGAACTACGATAATTGGTTCTGGGCTTATGCCATTGACTATATATCAAGTTTGATTAAGGTATGAAGATGCTTACGAATCGAATCTGATCTTAGACACCAAATGTGCCAAGAATCCCAGTACTCTAGCTTCCACATGACATGCCTCCAGACAATTAAGAAAGACTATTATATATAATACAAGGGAACAATCTTATCCTAAGAAATTGAATGCGAGACTAATTTCATAAACTATTTTGCAGGTAGAAAAAATCAACAGTTTAAACTTCGAGAAGAATTTTTTCTTGCAGTGCAAACTATCAAAGAAAACCAACCGAGAAAGGAATCACAAGACTTGTTCACTTCACACACTAGAATAACATGAGATCATACAATCAACCCAGATAACTTACCAAACAGCTTAAAACCATGATCTACAATCCCCTGGCCAGCATTTCTTGGTACATTCTGTAGGATTCCTGCTTCTCAAGTCTGAATTTCTCATGGCAATGAGCTATGAAAGCCTCGGCCAACCGGTTGATCTCATCACCCTCTCCATCATTGTAAGTTGGATTCACCTTCTCCTTCTCTTCCAGCCACTGCGGGCAGCCGGCAGGCGGCGGGTCGTCCCCGTCAACATTATGGATGGGCACGACGGAGTTCCATGCAGAATCATAGTACATGGGAACTGGGTCCGGCATGGGCATGACATGGGAGGAGCTGCACCAGTTGTAGTGCAGGCGAATTGAGGTGTGCATCTTGTTGCTTTTGTTCCTCTTGTACCGGCGGTAGAGGTGCTTCTTCTTCTCTAAAAGACCAGTGATGAGGTGCTTGACTCTGTAGAGGAGTCCCAAAACATGGCAGAGTTGGGCTAAACCAGGGGATTTGATTGGTCCCTTGGCTTTCATGGAGTTTGAGAAGAGGATTGGGCTCCTCATGGTCGGCTAACCGGCATGTACTGGGTTTATGGCTAGAGAAATAAAATTCATCAAACTTTGATCTAACTCTTGTTCTCAAGGCCTTCTAAGTTCCTTTATAAGGTGTATGTCAAGAATGCATTGGCATTACTGCCCCTGTCTCTTGTGGTAGTGTCTTCAAATAATCAAATCGGAGGTTCCACAAGTTCACCAAAAAAAAAAAGAGAGAGCGTTGAGAGTCTTAGTTTATCATTTCTTGCCCTCTATAGAGGGGAGACAAAAGGAAATCTTTTGAGGGGAGAAAAGTCTAAAAAACTAACGACCATGGATTGATCATAAAACAATTAGTTTGGGTCTTTAGCTTTATATTTGAATAAGCATGTTGATAACTATGACTAATAAGTCTACACTCTAACACTTTCCTAGAAAATGCATAGAAGGCCCGGTGAGATAAGAAATGACTAACTACCCTCAACACTTTCCCTTACCACGTTCTCAGTCCATGACGTATGAGGATTCTAATTATATAATGAGGTCCTAAAACATCTGAGATGAGCAATTTAACATATCTAAGATTTCACAGATTGAAATTGCTCCTTGTTGAACAGGTCTATAACTTACCATACATTGTAGATACTCACTCGTGTGAGTTGCTGGGCATAACAATTTTTATGAAGGTTGTTTATCTCAGCTGTGAGCAAATGGTGTCATTAACTGCAAAATAAGAGACTTGAGGCCGACAAAAAACTGCCCATTTAAAGTTACTATTGGAAGATGCATTGGGCATTTGGAGAGCCAAACATGGTACTAGAGTTGTTCATTGCTGGTCTGAGTGACTCTCTTCTTCAAATTTTCAACGTACCAAGCGGCAAGGGGAACAACTTTTGCAGAGACATTCCAGCAAAAGTAGCCTAAAGCAAATATAGTTGATCCAAAGAGAAAAGCAGTAAAGGGAGAATGGCCAAGAAAACCATGAAAAAACATATGTTCTGTCCATATTTCTGCATCATAGCATCTAGAACAGAATAAAGATGATAGATTGTAGAAAAGCTGGGTTGCCCAAGACCAGCTTTAATGTGTACTGGGGATACATCTGATCGCATGGAAGATTGGATTTGGAACAGCGGCTTTTTCTTTTCCCTGTGTTTCTTCAAGAAAATGGTAAGCTAGGTGAAAAGACTCGAGTAACCGGACTTTCCATGTTGATGAACAATAGGAAAACAGCTTTTGGACTATTCTTGTACCTCTTAAGCTCAAATGATGAAAATTTTAGAATGATGGTTTGATGAATACCACTTTGAATGAAGTCTTGATATGTATGATAAGCAAGATGCTTTTGGTTGGCCCTCTTTTCAGAATTCATGTGCCCATTTCTCACGACAACCTGCTCCTAAAAAATCGACAGTACACGCAATTATAAACGTCTGGACTTGGCAACAAGTGACTATCTTTTCTCAGTTGCAGAGATTGGTATCCTTCTATTACTTCAAATCCCTCAATCATTTGTTCATGGATAGGCTCTGTTTCCCGGTAAATTACCACGCTTGATCTTAATAGCATGGATAAGATAATTAGTAGATATTTAATTTGAACTCACCCACACATATAGTATCTCTACGATTCAATGGTTTTTTATTAGAAATTATAGTATTTTATCCAATATTTAATTAAATATTAATAATGAAATACATACTGAATGTCTGATAAAGCATTTTATTTATATTGAAGTTAGTTTGATCTAGTTAAACTAAATATACTTTGTAACAATTATAAATAAAGTATGATAACTACTAGTATATATATTTAAAATTATAGAATAAACCGCTAATTTAGTCACAAAGAGCTCCGACACAAAAGATGTGCTCAGTGCTACTATAAATCTACATTAAAGATTTTCTAAAAAACAAAAAAATGTAATACGTCATGACACGTGGAGAGGGACTTTCCACCCCCGAAAACAGGCCTTGACTTTGGTGTATAAACTCTTAATTTTAAACGCATGGTGCCCACTAATGAAAGTCAATGCCATGAATACAATTTAAATTGTGAGAGCCACTAGGCAAACGGAAGAAGATTTGGTATAGTACTTGCTATAACAAAAATCCCTTAGTAGTTTTATGATTGGTTATACACTCCACAGTTATTAAAGATAAAAAATATTAACAATAACAATCAATTATACTCCCTTTTTGTGAAGATCATAACTAATAAAAAACTTGTTACCGGAGTTTTGTTGCTGGAGCAAGTGTTACAACAAATCCCCTCCCCTAAGCAAACACCCCCAATAAATGTCATGTGGCCTATGTTGTCTTCATTAAATTAGTAATTAACATATTTCATGAATGAGGAGATATTAATTAACAAGCAAACAATGTTGGGTCAACTCATGAGATCATCATGTAACATATAAATGGTTGTATTTTAACGTATGTTTATCTAATCACTTTTAGTATGCTGGTTTTTTTAAGAAACTTATCTTTGAATCATAAATTATTTGTGTATTGTTAAGAAGCATGATGAAATGCAGAGTGATGGTATTGTAAACTAATCAAGCAAACAAGAGACACGTAATTTACCCATATTAGAATATAAATTACATTCTTAAAACTCAAAACTTGGATTTGATTAGGCATATCATGGAGTGGAGTCGATCTAGAGTCCAGTTTAAACCGACTCAGAGTCATTTATATTAAAATTTTAATTATATAAATAAAAAATTATATGAAATTAATATATATTTCTCTTCTGATACTTTACAGTGACAAACATATAATTAATATTACTTAAAAGTATTAATTTAATTCGTCTAGAAGAAAAATAATATATTATAATAACTTTTATAACTCGACTCAGGGAATCCAATCATAAAATCTATCATAATGGAGTCATCTATGAAGTTTGACTCGGTAAATTACGAAATTGAGTTGACTCAAGAAATTCTTTTAAAATCAAAAATAAAATTTAAAACTATGAATTATAAATCAATTTATTTAACTTTGTTCCTTCAACGGATTATGACTCACGAATATTACCAATTCACATCATAAAAAAAGTATCCTATATTAGTTTTTTTTTTGAAAAAAAATCCTATATTTGAATCGAATCACATTAATAAAAAATTTCCAATGCTCTAAAACATACGTAAGTAAAATTACATCAGACAATGTAAAATCAAACTAAAAGACAAAAATCCGCAATAATGTTCATATAATTTCACCATCATTATATGAACATTAGACTTTGACGATTGATCATTTGCGGTTAGTATTGTTTATGTTGTTTTTTAACAAGAAATATTGTTCTTATTCTCATTATGTTTAAATGATTAAAATATTAAAAATTACAATTTTACAAGCATTTTTATAAGGAGCGAATCCCCTCCCATTTTTAGAGACTCTATTTGAATAGTATTAGATTTAAATTTTGTGAATTAATACTCTTACTCATTGGTAGTTTGAAAAGTATATCACTAATGGTTGTATTTTGAAAAAAGATACAATTATTTATTAAGGGTTAGAATTATTCTAAAAGATATGTACCCTTACTCTAATAATTCTAATTTAAGTGCATAAGATGTCAATGTCTATTATACAAGAATAATGTCTATTTAAGATATGCACGAATATAAAAACACCCAAAGATTATTTTTATTTTAAATTATTTTATTCTACGTAAATTTCATTTAAACGACATTAAATCAGCCCTATTTAAACAACCACAAGGTAGACAAAATAGATAAGGATGTGAAGGATTGCCCATCTTTATTAATTTTGTGTGTTTTTCACTCTTCTCTTATTTTTTTTAATTTTTTGAGAGATAATCTGTTGTAAAGTCTTTATTGCTAATAAATTATTGTTTATTAAATATCATTAGTTATAATTTTAAATTTTTAGTAATAAACGAGTAGTATTACCCGTATATATCTAATTACTTATTAGGTCGCACCAATATTTAAGCTGCTACAGCTGATTATTTATTTTTATAAAATTAAATTATATACAACATAATTGAAAATTAGATTCTTTCATATTTTTTTAAAATTTTTAATTTTTAATTTCTTTAAAAAAACTTTATATACATGCAAAGAGTTGGATAAAGTCAACAATGGAAGCTTCTGTATCTACCACCTTCATGATCTTCATTCCCTGCCGATTTGGATTCCACGACGCAAACTCCCATATCTGACCCAAACTCATTCCCCCACGTGATCTTTCCAAAGTACACACAAGCGGTTGCTTGTCGACAGTTGTACAAAGCCTTCCATGATGTTCCTTCCTTCTTTTTGAGTCTTTTCTCGAGTCCTTGACCACCCTCCTCCCTTTCCCAATCCCCTGTTGCACCTCTTTGCTTACTGTTCTCCGACTATACCCTTTTCGCATCATCCCTTTTGCTTGCCTCTTGTGTATGATGGACGACGATGACGTCTTGGGTCTTCCCACTTTGGCTGTTTGGAGGTGAGAAAACGGGGACTAGCCATTGATATTGTCGTCTCAAGTCATTGTTTGACAATTCAACCTCCTTTGTTATTATGGGCTTTAAATTCCTGCTTAATTTTGTGGGGATGGTTGGTTACGGGTGTTGATCGTCGTTGGAATTGATGGGATTGATCATTAGTCACTGGAAAAAAAGCATATGAAGTTTAATGCTTGCATGTTGTAGAGATTGTTATTGCTTCTGCATATTTGGTTCTTTTTTTGTTTGTTGCATTGCTTGATTGAAGAAGAGGAGGATCATGATGTATTGGAGGTTTCTGGGTTTGAAGCAGGGATGTCTCTGTGATCAGTAAACATATGGTTGTAGCAGTAGCACACACATTGATTTCTTCTCTCTTTTTGCATGGGAACCTTGCATTGCTATTGTTCAAAGGGAAAGCTTGCAGTCAATGAATGAATGTCTGGTGTATTGGGTGATATAGAATCGAACTTGGGAAAAACTTCTACTTGGATGGAAGGCTACCACCACATCATAAACTTGTAGAACTAGTACGTCAGCAGAACTGAGTGAAGGTGATCTGCATATATATTTATATATCTCTACAAGTCGAACAGAATGTTTCCCACTAGGGTTTCTGAAGAAGGGAAGGAGCCATTCTATGTTAGGTCCTTACATCGCGCCTTCCCTCTGACGATTTTCAAGATCTTGCTTCTCCTCTTTGCTGTGGCTGTTTTACTTTGTGCAGTAGGCTTGTATATGAGCCCCAGACTTTTCCAAGCAAGAGAAGTGATCCCCATGTCCATCAGGAATCCCTTCCGTGAGGAACCTAACAGTCTCAAACACTGGATTGAACCTCCATCAAATTTGATGCATTCAATGACCGACGAGGAGCTGCTTTGGAGGGCATCTTTTGTTACTCGTGTGAAGAAGTATCCCTTCAATAGAGTTCCTAAGATTGCATTGATGTTCTTGACAAAGGGGCCAATACCACTTCACCCCCTTTGGGAACTGTTTCTTAAAGGCCATGAGCAGTTCTTCACCATCTATATTCACTCTCTCCCAACATATGAGCCTAAGTATCCGCGAGAGTCGGTTTTTTATGGAAGACAAATTCCCAGCAAGGTACGATTTGTTTAATTTCTCAAAAGCCTTTTGTTCTGAACCGTCTGCTTTGTGCTGTTTTTTCAACGGAAATTTTGTGGTGTTTGAACTGTCAAGTCTTTCTTCACTATCAAAGATTTGATGTAAGAATTTCGTTTGACCAATAGTTTCTATATGATCTCTGGTCGTCTTGCTGATTGTCATTTTTTATCATGTAATTGGATGCCCCAAACATTTTCTGTAGTGTATTGCACTAAGATGTTCTTACTCTTTATGTTCATAGCAAATTATTTCATAGATTGATGATGGCACTTGATGGTGTTTCTACCAAAATCCCCTATTTTTTAATTTGGCGGCTTGTCTCACAAGTTTTTGTTTTACACATTTGATGAGATCAGACTGGTAGATTCATTACCTCATTCTAAATGTTGTTCCCAACTTTTAGATGGGATCATGGATTAAAAGATTTTTTGTTAGCTCTATACCATCCAATCATTTTTTAAATTTGATGGCTATGAAATCTGTACATATTTCATTGCCTTCAAGCAATTGCGTTTGATAATTTTCTGGAGATGTAGTGACAACACTGTTCTGGTAGTAGAGAATGAATTGAACATGTACATTTGTGTTGAGTTTGGAGATAAGTTCCTCTAAGCTTCTTTATTTCCAATTTAACTCAATTTTGCACGGCACAAGAGCAAGGGATTTCAAGAATTTCTTGTAAGACTTTGTTTCTGGAATGAGGTGTAACTGAAATAGTTATGTGCATAGATTTCTTTGCTGCTGGTTTGATAGATGAACAACTCATCCATTATAAGGACGAAGGATGGTGTTTTCTGATAATTGCAACTTGATGTGCGAGGCCTTGCTTCACACTCGTGTAAATAAATCAACTTTATGACTGCTAATTCTCGGTAGCAATGAGTCTAAATCTTTTGAAAGTATTTGTTTCCGTGATCATTAGTGATGGGCATGTCTGTTTGTGTAGCTTAAAAATATAAATCAAGAATCTGTTGTTTTTTTGGATTTTTTTCAAAAATGTAGAACAAGTATATTGTTCACATTTATAACATCATGCTTTCTGTTAGCAATTTCGCCAGAGATGCGAATCTTTTGTATTTACGTGGACCTCCACATCAACCTTATACTCTGTTTAGAAACAGTTTTGGTATTTGTTATACAACCATTTGCACTAATGGCTTGTATGTAACTCTCGATTTCTTTGAAAGATTTCAACAATAAAATGTACTACTTGGAAATATGAATAGCTGATAGCTGCCAAGATGGCATTATCAGTTAACTTGTTTGGAACCTCTCGGAATTTTTACTGCCTTAATTGTTCCATTAGAAATTGGGTCAGTTGAAATTAGAGCTTCAGATGGGAATGCCAGGAGCTTAAACATCTATCTGTTTTTCTGAAAAGCATTACATTTGATCCATTTCAAAATTAAGGTTATGCTTATTCAAATATGAAACTCTAGGTATAGGGTATTTGTGCTGTTATCATATTAGATTGGTTTCATCCTTTCCAGCAAGTGATAGGTGTTTATTATGACTATCATCTTGGCCATCCTTACTCTTACTTTTTTTTGAGTTTATATGAGGATTTATTGTTCTCATTGTTATTATAATTGTTTGTAATGGGTGCATTACTTCTTTTGACAGAGTTTTGAATGTATGCATTAAGTTTGTTGGGTTTTTTTTGTGTGTGTGAGTTTTGTTTTTGAACATTGTGGTGAATTTGTTGCGACAGATAAATTCTTCTCTATTTGGAAGAGTTAACTCTTTTTCACTTAATTCATTGATCATCTTATTTCTTCCTGCAGGTGTCAGAGTGGGGTCGAATGAGTATGTGTGATGCTGAGAGACGGGTTATGGCAAATGCACTGCTTGACATCTCAAATGAATGGTTTGTGCTTCTATCTGAATCGTGCATCCCTTTGTTAAACTTCGATGTTGTGTACAATTACTTGATGAAGTCTCGACATGGATTTGTTGGTGTATTTGATGATCCTGGACCCTTTGGAAGAGGTCGATACAATTGGCGCATGGCTCCGGAAGTGAACATTACGGATTGGCGTAAAGGTTCCCAGTGGTTTGCTGTTAGTCGCAAGCTTGCTGTTTACATAGTTTCAGACACTAAATACTATCCCAAGTTTGAAGCTTTCTGCAAGCCTGCCTGCTACGTCGATGAGCACTATTTTCCGACAATGCTTTCTATAGAAATGCCCCGGCAATTGGCTAACAGGAGCATTACATCGGTCGACTGGTCGAGGGGCGGGTCTCATCCTGCAACTTTTGGTGGAGCTGACATTACTGAAGCATTCCTAACAAGGCTCGTCAAGGGCCAGCATTGCTCATACAATGACCAAAATACAACAATTTGTTTTCTCTTTGCTAGAAAGTTCTCTCCAAGTGCTTTGCAACCTCTGTTAGAACTGGCACCCAAGGTTCTTGGATATGGAGGAAACACAACTTCAAACCCAAGGGCACAAACTTGAAATGTTGGGTTTTGGGTGCTCATTCTTCTTTTTGCATACGACTCCTCAAATGCAACTTCATAGGATTAACCCGTAGCCGTACGGAGGAGAAAACAAACAAGGATAGCACAGACTCAAAATTTTTGCTGTTAGCCTCTTTGCTTGTACAAATTGATACTTGAACACAATAAGCTATCTTGGAAGGAAGATTATTTCCAATTGGAGTACTTTTTGATTGCAACCCAATTCGCCTTTCAGATTCTTTTGACAGAATGGGACGTTGATCCATCAACAGGAAGGTGCATGTGACAGTAAAACTACTGCTTCTACAAGGTCTTCTAATCTTTCACCCAGTAATCATATTCCCATGGCCTCTATGGCTTTAATAATGCATAAGCCATGAACGAAAAGCTTTACAAATATCTATGGTATCCATCATTATGTCGTCTAGACTTGTGCACTATGTTGTTTGTTCCTGTTGGGTTGGTTAGATGAGATCATCTTTGGTGATACTGAGCCGCCATGACTACCAAGCTTTTCTTTTTTATGAGGTTAAATGGCGGGATTGTCACATCACAGGCATTGGCAGCTGACTTTAGTAAGCATGTCATTAAGCTTTAAGAAAGAAAGATGAACATTTCACTAATCATCAATGAGGCTCAACGGTATAAAATGATAGTATGACAAAATGTTATCCCACTTTTTGATTCAACGAAAAATTTTGTCCTGCTTTTTTTGTGCCATGGAAGGGCATCCAATCTAAACATTCTACTTTCATTTTCTTGATGGATCAAACGTGGAAGTAATTTACCCATCGTGTAAATATATTATTTCACACGAAGCTGACCCATTGGACTCGCCGGTATGTTTTTTGCTTCTCCATTTATTCTCAACCCCATACATTTTTTAGAGGGGGATTGACATAGTGTCTTTGCATTTACCACTGAAATCGTCATCTGGAAAATATTAATTTGCATTTTTTTTTATGTCGAATATCGACGTTTCTTTGGTATTCTTCCCGGTGCCACCATAATTTCCATCTATCTTTCTTATTTAATACATAATAGCAGAACCAGTGTTACAATTTACAACTTTTAATCAATCAAACAAATGACAAAATACTATTAGTTGTTAAAAGGGATCCCATTTAGTTATTGGACCCTCCTTACCTAAAATGACTTTTAATTAATCCATATAATTTTTATTTTATATACAAAGCTTATTCATCTTCCAACTTTTACAACTTTTGATAAAAGCTCAGCAAATGGCAAACTATAATTGGCTGTTATTTGAATAGTCTCATGTTTAATTCATGTGAGTTTGATTATATGAATGTATTTTGGATGTATGTACATAGGCTATAACCAATAATACAAGCCTTAAACACGTCAGCAGAACCGCTTTTACAATTTACAAGTTTCGATGAGAATCAAGCAAATGACACAATACTATCTCGATTGTTAAAAGAGGTCCATTTGGTTGTGTTGGGCCTTTCTTATTTAAAATAACTTTTAAGTAATCCTCATAAGTTTTATATACAAATGCTATTTACTTTCCAATTTTTAGAACTTTTGATGAAAGTGCAAAATATAATTGGTTGTTATTAGAATGATCTCATATTTAATTCATGTGAGTTTTATTATATGAATGTACTTTGGATGTATAAACATAAGTTGTTAGCATTAATACAAGTCTTAAACACGTGAAGAAACCTCTATACTTATTTCTAATTTAGGTTTTTGTATTTATTTCTAATTTAGTGTTAAACTTGAAATAAGAAAAAATATATAATTAGAAGAGGCATATAAAAAAGGTTCATACATTCTAAATTTACATTGTTCTTCTCACATATCTCGTTGCATAATTAAAAAAACCAAAGTCTTCCTCTGTAGAAGATTATGTATATTAATTTAGAACATTTATATCAGCAAAATGAGTCTAACAAATCTTTTTTATTTAATTTATTAACTTAGAAAGATATAAAAAGGTTCATACTCTCCAAATATTTTATAGTTTTTCACACATCCTATCTTAAGATCAATCCTCCACTTTGGAATATTATACTCATTAATTTAAATGATCAATATCGACAAAATCAGAGTTACAAATCTTTTCTGTTAAATTTATTCACTTTCTTCTTCTTTTATTTTTTTGAATGGGTAGAATATTTTAATTGAAGCTTGATATTAATATTAGTGGATAATTTTTGTAATATTTTTATTTTAACTTCAATTTAAAGGTCTAGGTGTATATATATATTATATCTCATCATCTGAAAATCCGGAGTCTCTCGAAGATTATATACATCAATTTAAAAAATCTAGATATTTATTTTCACTGCGAAGCTGAATGTTGAGTGGACGGAGATAAGAACTCTAATAATAACGTAAATTATTCGCCATGACCCTGCATTTGTCTTACCTGTAAAATTATGAAATCAGAATCTTCTGTGAATTGGGGAGTTCAGTACAATGCATCCAGGAATCTTTTTGTAGAATCAAACCTTTGACAGGCATCAAGAATCGTTACAGCTTTTGCTCAAAGTGGCACCTCTCCAATAGTTGCAATGTCAATTGGACAAAATAATTACATGATTTTTTTGTGAATTTCCTCTGCACAAGCTGCAATTTGTAATTATTCGCCACTAAAATTCCTTGAAAACGATCAGCATAAAGTCTTAAACCCTTACATATAATGTACAAAAACATTCTTTTGAATAAAATTGTACAAAAATATTCTGCAAAATGGGTAGGAATCAATTAATCCTGTCAGTCAGGCGGACTAAAACAATCAAGCAGAGAAAGAGTTCACAAGAACAGAGGCGAGAAATATGAAGGCTGGCCACGTTCACAAAGACAAACTACAAAACTGACATTGGAAAATGTTTAAAAAGGCAGAGCTGGCCAAGCTAAGATGGTAGAGTGATTTGTCGACCAACCATATTGGAAAAATTAAACGACATCTTAGCTGGATTAAAAGGATACCAAGAAATGGCAAATAAACGATTCAATCGACAAGTTTTACATTGTCTTGTACGTATACATACAGGCACGCAATTTTCTCACTTCCACTAAGGATTCAGCAAGCAGATGGTCGACATATAGGCAAATTCCACCGAGGCTGCAATTATATATTTTGACAACAGTAAGCAATGATTAAAACACGAAGAATTGAGAATCAATGGAGAGGAAAATACCCTGAAGGGGCTAGAGGAAGCCATACGACATCCCACCTGAACCATGGCAGTCTACAAGGTGAAACACGCAAGAACCTCAATTAAGATAGCCAACCATCATTAAAGTGAAGCACAGACAAATAAGAAAAAACTATCTTCCACAATACAGAAAGAATTTCAGTTCTTTTTTCATATGCAGCACGGTTAGTGCAAAGTTAATAATATACCAGAAAAAAAAGAGAGAGAGAGAAAATAGAGCAGAAACGAAGTTTCAAAACAGAAACAAAATTTCTTGCCTTAACATATGATATAACCAGAACAATCCAGCCAAAAATCCAGTAAAGCAAGAGCACCACAGCCACTGCTTGCCTGATTTCTGGTTGGAATGTGTAAAACCTTTCACTGCCATCAAACAGACAAGAACAGCAACAGACTCTGCCACATTTCCAGAGAATACATAATCGTTAAAACAGGGAAACTTAAGTAACAATAAATACAATTCATTCTGTAACCTAATAAGGGCATAAATTGGATTGAGAAAAATCCAAAGAAAGTAGTTAGCAGCAAAGTAAGATGATATAATACCGTAAAAAGGTAATGGAGAAGACTAAAATAAAATTCTAATAAAAAATATTGCAACACAGGTATCTGTTAAAAATAGAAGAATAACAAAGCCTGCCAAGCTAAAATCACTCCAATATCCTTTATCTAATATAATGTAATATACCAATTTAAATGTGGTTGCTCCACCAAATTAATCTTAACAAAATAATAATAATAATAATTGTACCACAGCCACAAGCATGGTTGAATCTATAATTCCATAGCATAAAGCTTTGGTTATATGGTTATCCCCGGCCTTAAACCCTATATTAGGCGGGGGGAATAGACTTGCCAAAACAATTAAACATTGCAGCAAGGAAACAGCTCCATAGCAGACATATGAATCGAACATTCGAACAAAAAACAAATCAGGATACAACACACCTGCTAGAATAATGGTCCATGACTCAGTCTCATCCATGAAGTAAGCATGAAACCTCTGCATGTTGTAAAAGAAGACACAATTATATTCTAGAAAACAGACGATATTTCCTAGTAGAGAACTTGGAAGACAAAGACAAACAAGGCAGTACCAGCTCCCATGGATACATGGCCTGATTGATCATAGCATACACCAAGAACAGGGCAAAGCCCATAATTAACAAAGCAAACACCAACTGCAAAATGAAGCATCTTTAAAAAAAAATTTAAAAAAAACTTTATGTGAAAATTCATCATTTTCCATGGTTAAATCATTTTCCTAACATTAAAACTCACAGAAATTACAAATAATAAAAAAAGTACCCGCCACAAGAAGTTTTGCTGCGCATGTTTCCGCTCAAACGACTGAACCATCTCCTCTTGCTCTGAAAGGTGATATTCAAAGAGAAAAAAAAAGAGAGATGCGTAATTTGAAGAAGAACTGTGGTGAGTGAGAAGGTGAAAAAAAGAAGAAGAAAAAGATTATTTTTTTATTACCATGGGAGTGGAGGGGTTGGAAATCGTCGCGCATGGGTAAGGACAACTTGTCGTCGTCGTCGCCCCCACTCTTCCTCGGCCATCTTTTGGAGAGGTGGATCATCGTGTTCTCGCCGGAGAAGATGATAATCTCTTCCCGCCGCCGGCGAACCAGGGAGGTCTCAGGTGGAGAGGGAAGACGACCGATGCAGTCAAAAGGTGTGCGGACGCGGTCGGCGGACTGTTTTCGACCGCGTCCGAAGTGTTGTCACCGACACATTTCAAGGAGAATCGCCGTGGGCATGAAGAGAGTGGATAATAACGAGGGCAAGATCTAATTGTAAAGTTTTATTCGATCTAAAACCGACATTAATCTCATAAAAAGATTAAATACTTCGAAGGATAACTATGTTTGTTTGTGTATCAACTTCTATGTCTCCAAAATATACGGCGGGGTGGCTCGTTGAAATTGGTAATCTCATTTACACGTTCGAATTGAGGCTATAAATCTATACTAACGATGTAACGAGATTAGTTTCATGTATTATATTTACATATTTTTTATATGAGGCTCGGTCTGCTTATATGTCAAACAGATTACACACTTCCCACCCTTGTCGATCTAATTTGATGCACACACTAGTAGGCCTAAAAAAGAAAAAAGAAAAAAAATTATATTAAATTTATAACTTAAACTCAAGTAGATTTATAATAAAATACTATTTTATTATCAATCTATTTTGACAATGTACATTAAAATCACAATTTCACTACCCCCTTCTAGTTTACAACTGGCTAATGTCTCATCTTTAATTTGAAAACACCATATGATAATAATCAGTAAAATTGGAAAGGAACTCCTTAAGAGGACGTAAAACTTGATGAACTTCACCTAACATATACCAGCCATTGTGCAGTGATTTCATTTCTGTCCATAATATATATGCTTCTCAGCATTATTTACTTTGTTTCCGATATGGATGAAGACATGGCTGAAACTGAAGTGATCGTTTGCAAATGCCTGGTTTAATGATTCAATCGATCCCAGGAAAAATTCTCCCACAGTTCTATATAAAATCCGGAAAAAGAAACCCCAATACTGAAGAATCACAACAACATAAGGCGGGTTAAATAAGAAACAAACAACAGAAAATATTCCATATTTATGCTCAAATCTAATCCCAGTATCTCAAAATTAACCGCACATCATTTAAGCAATAACATTCAATCTTAATAAGCTTAGGTAAAAACAACCTAATCAGCTTCCTCTACGACTACTGTGCCCAGTCCTTTGAGACCTTCAGCAGGGGTTTCTGCAACTGTTACAAGGGAATAGAGCTCTTCCTTGGCATCTTCCTCTTCATTCCTCTTGCGGGCAATGCGAACTCGAACACGCTTGGGAACGCTTCGGATACCCCTGCTCCAAATGTGCTTGTTCAGTTTCACATCCACTCGCACATCTTTTGTCCCCAATGCTTTCTCAGCAAATTTCTTAATCTCTTTAATGGCTGTTGGGGCCATCTTCTTGAAAGTGCTGTAATGTAGAATAAACACGAGCAATTAGTGACAGTTTTTTGCAAATAGCTTGTCACATAACTCTACAACTCAGAACAAGAAGCTGTAAAATTCTCCGAAGAATGATAGTGGAAATTTTAACAAGCAAATAAAGGATAGCTCGCAAGCCAACTACGATACACAAAACTAGTAACCGAATCAATCTGAGGATAGAATTTTGGTGTCAAATCAGGATGCTGTGAATTTTGGTGGTCAAAAGTGCATACACCTTAATTTAGATTGTATATATCCAAAATTTGTTAAAGTTATCTGTCACAAAGCTGTTGTAAAAAAACTCTCCGAATTAATGATAGCAGAATCAATAAGCCCAATAAAGGATAGCTTTCGCCTTCAAATTAAAGATCAGTAGTTACTGTAATTATAGAATGAAATTTTGGTGGTTAAATCAGGGTGCTGCAAGTTTTAGCAGTTTCATAGCAAAAGACAATTTCACCGAGTGGATATACATAAACCTAAATTAAGGCATAGTGCTTCACACTAACACCGACAAAACAAAACGAGATGCTTGAAAAAAAAACGAACAAATACCAGCCATGTAAGCGCTTGTGAAGGTTGATTGTGTACTCCCTGGTCACAATCTCCTCCTTCTTGCTCCTCCCCTTCTCAACCATTTTCGCTCCCAATGGTCACCTGCAGCGTAAACACAATCAGAACCAATTATGCCAAAAACTCAACAACAGCGGAAACAAAAAAATCACCCAAAACATCCACAAATTTGGTTTCACTTCGCTATTATCGCATCTAATAATCAATTAATTTCGCTTCACACAGACTAACATGCAGACTACATAAGCAAGCAATTCAACAAACTACAAAGTAGAATCGTATAATCAAACTACAAAAAGATCATCAATTATTGGGAATCGAAGAAACAAGGGTACGGTACCGGCAATGGGGATGGAGCGTCGCCAAGCAACAAAGGGGCCGGCTTTGGCGTGGAGCGATCCATATATATGTATGTGCCTATAAACCCTAGCGGGCATGGTACGATCTGGACGAGTGCGCCTACGCCCATCCTTGCCGCAGCATGTCCGAGTCTAGGCTAGTGTCATCCTAAGAAAAAATAATAATCACAATACCAGAATTGTGATTGAATTAATTTAATTAATTTATTAATTTATATTTAAATATATTTTTGGTCATAATTTATGCTAAAAATTTTCTAAAACTTAATTGTGTTGGAGTCGGTCCCTCCATGAGGTGTGCAAATGACGACAAGTGGTAAGCAAGCAGTGGTGAGCAGCGGAATGGAGGAAGAAGGGGTGCAGCACTAGGTTTGGGTGCTAGGGTGCCTGGCGTGCCTGTGCTCTAGTGCTCTAGTGCTCTAGTGCTCCGACCTAGCACCCACAAGTGCTGGAGAGGGTGCCTTGGCCCCATAAGGACGCAAAATTGCTGGATGTGAGGCAACACCCTAGCACCTCGACCCACTGATGCCCATATAAAACCCAGTTTTAGGTTAGGGTTTTTACCTATTCGTTGTTTTGTCTTATTCAAGCAAATCTTAAGTTTGTTTGAGTAAGTTTAACTTTTAAACTATGAATATTGAGCTTAGATGGTCATATGAGTATGTAATGGAGGCGAGACATGTTTGAGATATATATAATAACTTCAGTTATATTATAGGAGAACAAAAGTTATCAGCATATACTTGAGGTATACGAGTTCTTACTTGTGTTAGATTAGGTTTTAAGATTAGATCCAGGCCATTGGAACATTTAATATTCGTTTGGGATTTTTCAGTATATCTCTTTTGCATGCATCTTAGGGATTTCAGACTATTGAATTGCCCCTGTGGTTATCATTAGTTGAATTTAGGGTTTGGAGATTCATTTAGCTTCAATGGCTCGATTTCCATCCACAAAGTCTCAGTTAGGCTCAAGTCAATTTCTATTTTTGTTGGTGTCAATCCGAGCTTTCCGTGTGTATATATATATATACTCTATGTGGACTGCACTAGGCCTGCAGTTAGTCGGACAACTGGAACCCTCCATGTTGCAAGATCTGATTTAGCCACTTCAACCCTAGCTTACTCTCCTATTTTCCTTGGATTTCTCCCACTATTTTGGAGTTTTCTAACCCTAGCGCCACTACCACTTTTGGTTGGCACCGGCGAGACTCATGCCACCGTGTTGCCCTCATGGCTAGTTGTCGACCTAGACCTACTTCTGATTTCGGCGCCACCACAATCGCCATTGGCGAGGGTGTTTCGTTCGTCAAATCCAACCGTCACCCCTTCCTTTCAGGGCATTTTTCAATGCCGATGAGCCACATCTAGTCGAGATGATTTTGAGACGAACCCTGACCCTTGTCGTGGCCACGATCACCACTAGCGACGTCGCCATTCCCGACGGTGTTTTCCCCACTTTCCAACTCTTTTTCGGCCAACCGCAGGCTTGGCTCTATCGAGTACCACCACCATCACCTTCCTCGTCGCCTCCTCTGTTGATCCCGACCAGCGCCAACCACGGGCTCCCCACCATTGCCATTTTGCAATGGCGGGCACCGATGACCATGTCGTGTCTTTTTGCCCTTGTTCGTGTCCACATGCTTGTTTGCTACCTGCACTCTCGTTTGCCATCCGATGTCCATATCTGTGCCCACTGATTCCAACTTGGCCAATCCAATAGCTGGACATGGTCGACTGGTCAACTTGGCCCAATTAACTCAGTTGCCTTTTTCGGCCCTTTTTTGACCATTTCTGGTAATTCGAGACTTCTTATAATAGTTTAAATGTATATTCACATTATTTAACACATTTTGATCTTATAAGTATTTTTATTTACTTATTAATTAATTAATTATTCATTATTATTTATTTCTTTTTATTTATATATTTGTCGTGTAATATATGCTTGTTATGATTATTTATTATTATTGAAGTTATATTTACTTATGACTATTATTTTTACTCATATTATTTATTTATTTATTTGTTAATTTGCACACACGTATGTTATTATTTATATCTGTTTGATTACACATTCATATATTTGATGATGATATCATTATTAATCGTGATTAATTATTTATTTGTTTAGTTATTTATATATTTATCCATTTAATTATTTAACTTAATTATTTATTTATTCAGTTATTTATTTATTAATCGTGTATGTGCTAATATTTATTCGTATTTAGTAGCATATTTATCTAGTATTATTTATATTATTATTGTATTCATGAATAATGTTTTATTTATTTTTATGTATTTATTATTCATCTATATATTCATGAGTTTATTTATTTATTTTCTATTTGTCAATTTATTTACTATCCATTATTTAATTAATTATTTATTTTCATAAGTGTTTAATTTGTTTTTTATTATTATTATTTTTCTTGATGTTTACTCATGTACCTATTATTTTTATTTATGGTTCTTTTATTTAATTTCTCATTTAATTTGTTTATTATTGTTTATTGCTTGTTCATGCCTTCTTTTGCGTGCTAAGTGTTGATTGGTTGATCTTTTTTGCATTACCCTTTGTTGTGATGTTATTGTTCATGTGAACACACATCACAATCTTGCATCATATATATTTGTTAATCTTTTACTTAACAGTGAATTCTGACGTACGTTTCAAAGTTTGAACAAGTCATAAATGTGCCGATATGCTTGGAGCATGGACCTAAGGTCTGTTAGGACTCTTTTTAGCTTTATCACTGTACTCTATCGTGGTTTGATTTTTAAATTGTAAGACGTATTACGTGGCTATTTTATTAGACCTCACTTAATATGGGTCATCTGAACGTATTTTACTTTCGTGATAAATAACCCTCATGTTATTTCCGAACTTAGCTCTACCTCACGTTGCCGTCGGAGGTACTTATATGACTCCCTTTCTAGCCTTATATATAATTTTCATCAAGTTTTCAGTGAGCCAAAAGTTGGTGGATTTGAACTTGTATATACCGTGAACAAGTGCATATACAGGTTGCACCGGGTTTTGGACTAGTGAGAGGGTTATTTCATTCCCGATATACACTGATATTTTTACATCTTGAGCTTCTTTACACCCAGAGAGGCGTGAAGTGGATAGGTACTATTTTGCACAGCGTTTATGCTTTGCGCTAGGTGTCATGTGAAGGTTTGGAGAGGGCTTATGATACATATTTTTCTCAAGAATGAGACCAGTTATATGATATTGTTGAGAGAGATGTTTATCGAGAGTGACACAACACCAATTCAGTTTGGGATGATATCTTATCTATAGCTTGATGGCTTAAATGTTCTCATAGATGCATATATATATATATATATATATATATATATATATATATATATATATATATATGGTTTTTGTTCTTCGTAGTAGTGAGATTTCACTTACCAGTTTATATAGTTATTTTCGGACCATTAATACTCGTTGTTGACATATTTCTTATTACATATATAGGTCTCGTGTTTTTGTGTGTTGGGTCAGCTTTTGTGGAAGAATAGATATTTGTTATACACACTTGTGCTCAACGTGTCGTTTTCTTTCATTTTTTTGTCTTTGTTTGATGTGTGTTCATGTATTTATTAAATGTGTTGTGATGCATACTCTAACCAGCTTTTGTAGCAACAGATGAGACGTGTTATTAGGTCTCTTGATGAGACATTCAGATTTTAGCTTCAGCAATTACTTGTTTGGACAAGGGTTTTTCGCTCCTGCTAATTACGTTTCACTTCGTGTTGGGTTAAAGGGTTTGGTAGGACCAAAAGCGCCCATGCCACGCAAAAAAACCATGCAAGTAAAATAATAAAGTGTCGCAAGGGAGGAAAAACTCAAAAAATAATACGTGGTTCCTAGGGTTCAACTTGAATTCCTAAATCAGTCTACAATGGCTTAATAACAACGAATTCACTATTTCTTTTTGATTTTATACTTTACACAAAATAGTAAATTTTTGTTGCCTTTTCAATTGATCTGCCATTGATAACTTCGACTCTAATACCTTGATTCATCCATTTCTTGTCTTAAAATCTTCAAAATAACCCCCCTCCCCCCAATACGTCCAAAGCACCCTTAAACGGTGAGATAGCAAGTTTCATCACAATTTGAGGTCAGGAAGGCCTTCAAATTATTTTCGGAGTGATAACAGACTGAATCAAACTACATCGGGCTAGATCAAACTTGAAAAATACTAGACTAAACTGGGTGGCGTATGCAGGCTTGCGTTTCTCTCTGTGTGCGTCTAGCTACAGGTGGAGCATGATGCGTCGGCTCAAATCTAGTCGCAGATAGGTCCATGGATGCAGTCACAGATTTGATCAGGTTGTTGGACAACTCCTCGCGGTCGCCGATAGGCAACTTGCAGACATGATCATCTGTAAACAGACCTGACAGACCCAGCTACGACAGTGGTGTAACGTCGACTTTGAGGGTTCTGGCGACGGATTTTTCGACAAATATGGTGGACGGTGATGTTGTATGCCAAAATTAAGTCCCACATCTAAAGTTTTGTGGATTTGGGAGGAGTCCTCTCCCTATAACAAAGGCTCCTCCCTTTGGTTCTAGACATCCCAAAATTGCCATGCTTCTTTTATTGGTAAATTGTTTCTTTCTCTCTTTTATAATATTTCTTTGATTATTGACATATTATTTTTGTAGTGTCCGAGGACGTAAGCCTCGTTAAATTTCGGTGTTCTTTTTGTTCTTTTTATGTCTATTTAATAGCTATTGTCAGGTATAGTTGTTAATTATTTTGCTATTTAAATTACTTGATAAAATTCTGTCTAGGAGTTGGTTTTTAAGCGGACCGTGTGTCCCACCACACTTTTCTGGGAATTTTATCTTGGGGTAATTTTTAGTACAATAGTTTTACGCTAGTCATCTAGGTAATACTTCTCAAAGTGAACTGGTTATCTTTGGTGAAAATTACCCGGCTTTCACAACAGGTGATTGCCCAGATCATTAGGTCCCCGACTTATGAGTGGTTTGCCAGTGGTCTGGTGGCCTAATAAGATACCGTCCGGCGGCGGTGGCAATAGAAAGTTCCAACGGAATTGCTTTTTGGTTGCGCTCTATTACTGTTTTCTGGCAACAGTGGCGGCTGAATCCAAAGGGGTTTGATTTGGGTTTGTCCTTGGTAGTGAGGTAAACCTCTTAAGGGTTGCGGTGTAAGTGGCGAAGGCCTGGTCAGCTAGACAGAGGTTGAAAATTCGGTGGCGTTCTGTTGCTGCACTCTTCCGGTTGGCTTCTTTTGGGCGATTTTCTGGCAATGTCAATGTAACACCCTATTTCGGCTCACTCGTGAACCAACCCGAAATGTCACCGAGCGACCGAACCGTTTGCTATTCTACTAGATTCGGTTAAGCCGACCCGGATCTGCCCTCGGCGTCTCAAGATGGAGATGTAAACATGAAATGCATGAATGAGAACAATTGGGTTCTAACGGAGTCCTACATGCATGCTGTTACGGGGTTTAGCTCGTGGGACGGTCGAGAGCTAGGGTTTGGCGGTTGTCCCTAGCATTCCCGCGTCCAAGTCGGGTGGCCGGTGCTATCTGAGTGTTGAACAACCTACCGAGCATTTATCCGTGATGTGGGCAAGTCCAAGGTCTGACTAGCGCATGTGGTCTATCGGGCGAGTTGATGTGCGGGCGAGCTACCGTGCAGTTCGATAGCAGGCTGTGGTGAACAATTGGTCGGTAAGGAGTACCGAGCAGGCCGCTACCCGGTACCGAGTGTGGTGCGGGTTCCAAGCGCGTGCAAGGTCAGGCGCAGCCGGGACATTCTACCGATCAGCGTGGCGGGTAGAAGTGCGGGTTCCGGATGCGTGGGATGCGAGCGACTAGGCATCATGACCAGGCGAGCCAGGCACCAGGGCCATGCGTTATCGTGCAAATGGGCGGTAGTCACGGGTGCGCAGGTGTGCGGGTGACCGAGCCAAGGAGCGGCCGGGGTTATTGTGCACGCGCATGGGTGCTGTGGAATGGGCAGACCAGGGTTCAGTACTGGGGTTGCTGGTTCGATAAGGCGACCACACCACACCCAGGAGGGGTTTGGTGTTGGGTCGAACCAAGAATGCGATCAGTCTTTTGCACCACACCCAGGGGTAGGCTTTCCGGTAATTTTGCTGGAATCCCAGGGGTGAGTGATGACAAGGCTTGGAGCATGAGGACCATTGATCGTGGATTGGACGGTGAGGATGCAAGCTAGGGACGTGGTGCCCACTAGTCCGGAAGGTCTATATAAGGAGATGCCATCCTTGTGTAGAAATCAGAACAACAAAAGAGAGTTGAGTGTGTGAGTGATCTCAGTGGGGGAGTGAAACTTGGTCGGGCAAGGGGACGCCTTAGGGTTACTGCAGTCAGGCCAAGGAGGGTCTGGAACACCAAGGGGGATTACCGGGGTAGTCGTCGTCCGCCTTTAGGGTCAAGGCTCACACACCTGTTGTTCGGCAACCCTGCGCGGTGAACCGAGGGTTGGGTGAAGTCCTGTCGAGTGAGGGTCGAGAGGCACGGTCGTGGGGTTTGCATGTCCACGACTGGTGGGTAGTCTAGAGGGATTACCTGTGTATATCCTGTATTCACGTTGTAAGAATAGAGGTTGGGATTTATCCTGTAATTGGTGTGATGTATCCGTCATGTTTGTGCACCGTGGTCTAGACCAGTGATTCCGTGGTCTAGGGGCACCGAGCAGGGTACTCGGTACGTGGGGCGTGTAATCACTTGCGACTTGGTGATCGGTGTGTGTGTGTTCGGTACAGGGGCTGGTAACTTGGTTACGGTACGCAGGCGTTGGTAGCTGGGCGCGGTACTGGGACTGGGTGCGTGCGATACTTGCAGGCGTGCGGTCCGAGGCCGCTGTGCACCACAACACGTTGGGGTGCGGAGGTGGTGTTGGCTGGTGTTTCCAGGGAGGGAAACACGCCGCACAGTGGCAGTTTGGGCGAAAAAATTTATCCCCTAAACTGACCCCTGTGACAGAGGTATCAGAGCTCGGAGTTCGGTAGGAACCGAAGGCTTTGCGAGGCACGTCTCTACTTTCAGAGGAAAGTCTCCACACTTTGCCAGTAAGTAGGTACCAAGAGATGGACACACAGGAGCGTGTGACGCGGCTGGAAGTGCTGGTGGGAGGACCTACCAGTAGTGACGATGGGCGAACCATCTTCGAGCAGCTACAGTCCTTAACAGAAGGGATGAAGGACTTGGGTCCTCGGGTGAGCGACATACCCGGGACCAACCGCAGCAAGGATGAAGCGACGGCGGGACTGTTGGAGGAGTTCCGGGATATCATAGAGGCTTTACACACTGACGTTGTTCTGTTAAAACAGGTTGTCGCCAGATATCCTCAACCAGGTTTGGTTGACCGTGCAGCCGAAGAAAGCTCGGTTCCAGGAAGGCTCAAGGTGCCGGAGCCAAAGAAGTTCGAGGGAGCTAGGTCAGCCAAGGACCTAGGGAACTTCATCTGGGACATGGAAGAGTACTTCGTTGCTGCGAACATACCCGAAGAGCGCCAGGTTTCTTTGGCCAGCATGTATCTATCGGGGGATGGCAAATTGTGGTATCATACTCGCACCGAGGAGGATCGGAGTGCTGGTCGACCCCGAACGGAGACCTGGAATTCCTTAAAAGAGGAGCTTCAGGAGCAGTTCTTGCCATCTAACACTACATGGGTGGCAAGGGACAGGCTCAAGAATTTGAGACAGTCCAGAACAGTGCGGGAGTATGTCCAGGAGTTTAGCTCTTGTCTCCTCGACATCAGAAACATGTCGGAGGAAGATAAGTTATTTAACTTTATCTCTGGTTTGCAGCCTTGGGCTCAGGTGGAGTTGAGGCAGCAGAAAGTCTAGGATTTGCTTGCGGCTTTGGTGGCAGCCGACACCTTGGTGGACTTGCAACCGCGATCGCGTGTCAAGGAGGATACCCAGGGCAAGATGACCAAGGGCGGTCGAGACAGCCAACGGGAGGGCAGAAGGCCATTCCGGCCAAAGAGGGGGCCAGACGTTGCGTCGGGCAGCAGGGATCGTGGGCCGGGTGTTCCAGCATCCGGGTGCTTTCTGTGTGGTGGTCCGCATCGGGCAAAGCAGTGTCCGAGCCGAGGTAAGGTGAATGCCTTGGTGGCGGATGCAGACCAGGACCATGAGGAGGAGCCTCTTGCCCGAGCGTCTACCCTTCAGATACTCGGGGCGTTGCGAGTTGAACGTTCAGCTTCTGAGGGAGCTGGCCTGATATACGTTCCATGTGTAGTGAACGGGAGAGCAGTTTCAGCCTTAGTAGACACTGGTGCTACGCACAACTTTGTTTCCAATGGGATGGCGTTGGAACTAGGGTTGAAGACTGGGATCGTGACCAGCAAGGTGAAGGCGGTGAACTCACAGGCGAGACAGGTGCAAGGTATAGCCAGAAATGTCAGAATTTGCTTGGGGAAGTATGAAGGGCGAGTTGATTTGATGGTCATCGAACTCGATGATTTTGATCTGATACTCAAGAATCCTTTCATGCGTTCTGCTGGTGTGGGAGTGTTTCCACAGCTGGAAGGTATACTGATCGCGAATGAAGCGGGTGCATGTTTTGTTCGTGGGCAGACAGGATCTTCCGGGGTCAAGTGCAGCACTGTCAGGGAGAAGCATCTGTCAGCAATGCAGGTGACTCGAGAGTGCACAGGGGACTTGACTGGCCTTGCAGGAGTGGTGATGATCCAACCGAACCAGGTGGTGAGGGTACCGGATTTGTTGGTAGATGCTGAGTCTACCGAGTTGCCAATGGGGTCTTCCGAGAGGACGATTGTTCACCAGATCGAGTTGGTGCCAGGGAGGGTACCAGCGCCGGCGCACTAGAGTGTGGTGCCGGACGAACTCACACAGATCCAGATGTGGTTCTTGGATGGGGGAAAATTCAGCCGTCATGCACCATGGGTTACAGGAGGTGACCGTGTGGAAGAAGTACCCAGTTCCTTCGAGTTGGACCTGACGTCGGGAAGTGATGGGTGGATCATGAGGGTCAACCGATGCAGGGCTCAAGGAACATTCTCTGTGTGAAGAGCCGTGTGAGTTCGTGATTAGGGGAGTTGTGCTTCCCTAGAATTAGTCGAGTATGGTGTGAGTGAGGAATCAGGCGGATTCCATTGCCAAGTGGACGCCAACAGGGGTGACTGGAAGGAAGAACTTCCTAGGAGTTTGGCCAATTACTAGAAGTTTGTACATGGATTGCGCCATGTAGGGTCATCTTTGAATAGGTTTGGTCGGTGCCATACCTTACAGCTTTGGTGTGATAAGAGCTGTGATCATCGAAGCCAATTCTGGAACGGCCGGGTTCCAGGCAACCGTTGGAGTAGTGACGCACTTCAGACAAAGGCCGGGACGGTGGAAGGCAGCAGGGGCTGGCCAGGAGTACATTGTCCAACTGTGGCGGGTTTACTCGTTGGTCTGAGTTCATTGTCAGGAGGACAATGAAGCTTCAAGACCCATGGAGAGAGGGTTAGCAGCTTCAGATCGTAATAACGAAAAACTTGGTTGAAAGAGCAAGTCGGAGCTTGACTCAAGTGTTGGTTAGATGATACCGTTAGTCTAGGCCAGTAAGGACATCGGCTATTCAGTCCTATGGATAGGCTAAGACAAAAGCTGAGGTTCCACATTCCCCAGTGGAAGGGCTTTCAGAAGGGTCTGGATGTGTACCCGAAGTTAGGTTGATCGTTGTTGGCGACATGCTGATAACGTAGCTTTTGTGAAACCCTGATTGGGAGTACCCCAGGGTAAGGTGCATAGAAAAGGGTTGGTGGCTGGGATGCTGCAGCACTAACTTCACCTGGAGATCTTGAAGCTCGATCTCATGGACATGGTGTCTAGTTTCCCGAAGAAGAAGGGAGCAATAGCAGGGTTACTCTATCGAGTCTCGGAGTACGCTGTTCAGAGCAGTGCCCAGGATTACCCAACTGTGGGCTGCTTGCCGAATCATGGGGAAGTACGCGAGGTACAAGCGGAAGGAAAGAGATCGGTAACCAGTAACCAAGCTCAGTCGGGAGAGGCTGAGATATGGATGCATTACTCAGGAGGAGTATGTGAGATGTTCATTACCTCTTGCACGGTGCAACTAGAAAATCTGCATTGTGGTCAGCTAACGAGGCTTAGTTCTCCGACGTTGTGGACCGGGGATGGTGCAACGGGCCGAATGAGGAGAAATGCGGACCTGACGGGGAGGGCATATCATTCCGCGTGGAGAGCAAGTGATGCTGACGCTCATGCCCAGATTTTGGGAGAAAATCTGGTGTACCAAGTGAAGGTACGGGTTCCTTTGTGTGTTTTCCAAGGGGATTTGGTCAGTCCGGTTTGAATAACTGTCTGTGAGAGCTTCTACTATTGCCGGCTAATAAGAGGGAGTAGGGACTTTTGAAGCAGAGGTACGTCAACCTGGGGGCTTCGAAAGGGCAGACAGAGTGATTCAAGTGGGAACAGGAAGGAGATCTTTGCGTGAGATGGGTCAAGAGGCAGGGCAGGACTCAAACCTCCGATGAGGACATCGGTTCTCATTGGTGGGGGAGACTGTTATGGGGTTTAGCTCGTGGGACGGTCGAGAGCTAGGGTTTGGCGGTTGTCCCTAGCATTCCCGCGTCCAAGTCGGGTGGCCGGTGCTATCCGAGTGTTGAACAACCTACCGAGCATATATCCGTGATGTGGGCAAGTCCAAGGTCTGACTGGCGCATGTGGTCTATCGGGTGAGTTGTTGTGCGGACGAGCTACCGTGCAGTACCGATAGCAGGCTGTGGCGGACAATTGGTCGGTAAGGAGTACCGAGCAGGCCGCTACCCGGTACCGAGTGTGGTGCGGGTTCCAGGTGTGTGCAAGGTTAGGCGCAGCCGGGACATTCTACCGAGCAGCGTGGCGGGTAGAAGTGCGGGTTCCGGATGCGTGGGATGCGAGCGACCAGGCATCCCAATATGATCAGACTTCAGACGCCGCTAGGTGCCGAATTCGAGTTTCGAGCCATGAAACGGAAACCCTAGCCATCGCCGATTTTCGACGACGCGAGGTATAATTTATTTTAACTTAATTATTTGAAAGTATTGATTATTAGAATTGCATGCTAGGATTGGTGAATTGTGTGTTATAATAATATATATAAATGTAGATTTGATTAAGGATAAAATATGAAATTTGTTTGATTGAGTGGTGTTAAAAATGGAGGCTAAGAAACTAATTAGGGTAACTAGGTAATGATCATGATCTAATGCAAACTAGCCTAAGTAGACTTGCTAGAATTGATATAGTTTAATGTGTGTTGATTGATGCGTGATTGTGTTGATTGTGTGTGCATGCTATAGGATGTGTGATTCATCATGCGGGCGTTAGTTTTTAGCTTGATTGTGTAGGTACGGTGTAGGAGCTCGCTGCCCAGGCGCATCGACCCGTTTGGAGCTTCTACCAGGTCCGCTTAGGACTCGTTCTCTGTTTTTACGCTATTCTATTGTGTATTTGATTTATCATGTGCAGGACGAGTTATGTGGCGTTTTATCAGATCCCACTTAACTAGGGCCATTTAGCCAACGGTTCTTTTTTTTGGGTTAATAACCCTCGAGGATGAGATCCCTCGAGTTTGTTTTTGAACTTCAGATCCAGCTCACGATGCCTTCGGGCCTATTGTATAAATCCCAACCCAGGCCTATATATATATAGTTTTTCGTATTTTCGGTGAGAGATGGAATGAGGGTTACTTACGGCCACGCCTTCAGATAGGGCGTATGCTTGGAAGAGCGGGCTCTAGAGCTGGGGAGAACCCACTTCGTTCCCGAAGGATCCGAACAACTCCACCTTTGAGTTCCTCAAACCCGGAGAAGTGTGGAGGTTTACAGGTACTGCAATGCAGCGCATGTCTAGACTTGTGGTTCAAAGGGTACTGAAGGCGACTGCTTGAGAGTGCTCGGCCTTTGTGCTCAAGGCCAGGAGTAATATAGAAGGTGTAGAGGGTGGTAAGGAATGAGATTTGATGTGAGAAGCAATAGAGAAATGGCCAAGGTATGAGAATGAGAAAGAAAGGGGGACGCTATCGACTCGAGGGCGATGACCCGATAGCGACGACTCCCGTATGTGCCCTGATGAGAGTTCTTGAAGAAGTATATGGTTTTGATTCAATAGGAGAGTTTGCTCTCCTGTGCCAGATTGATATTAGTTATTTTCTGGGTCGGTAACGCTCGTTACTGACGGTTTTTCTATATATATGTAGGTGAGAAATGCGAGGGATGAAAGCTGTCGGGACTGCGGAGGAGCAGCACAGGACCGCGCACACATGTACTTGCCGCATGTAATGTATAATGATGGTGTGTTATTGCTATGTGAATGATAATTAAAATGTTTTGTCTTGATGAATTGCTTGTTATGAAATGAACTTATAGATGTGAATGAGCAGGGAGCCTTGAGTTCAGCCTCGGCTTAGATGAAAACGAATAAGATAGTGATTGAATGCCATGGTAGATTGTTATGTTTTATCGTATTTTGATAAAATATTTATATACCCTTGTTGTGGACAGGTTGGCCCCTATTGCACTTTTAGGGGAAATTTTGTCCGTTTTTCCGTAGTAGTATATATTTTCTTTTGGTTTCTCATTTATTGTTTTGTCTTGTCTTTGCTTGCACGTCATGGCATGCGTGTAGGACTCCGTTAGAATCCAATTGTTCCCATTCATGCATTTCATATTTGCATCTCCATCTTGAGACGCTGAGAGTAGATCCGGGTCGGCTTAACCGAATCTAGTAGATTAACGAACGGTTCGGTCGCCGGTGACATTTCCGGGTCGGTTCACGGGTGAGCCGAGACGGGGTGTTACACCTCGCATTTCTCACCTACATATATATAGAAAAACCGTCAGTAACGAGTGTTACCAGCCTGAAAAATAACTAATATCAATCTGGCACAGGAGAGCAAACTCTCCTATTGAATCAAAACCATATACTTCCTCAAGAACTCTCATTAGGGCATATATGGGAGCCGTCGCCGTCAGGTCGACAACGTCCTCTTTCTTTCTCATTCTCATACCTTGGCCATTTCTCTATCACTTCTCGCATCAAATCTCATTCCTTACCACCCTCTGCACCTTCCATATTACTCCTGGCCTTGAGTACGAAGGTCGAGCACTCTCAGGTAGTCGCCTTTAGTACCCTTTGAACTACAAGTCTAGACATGCACTGCATTGCAGTACCCTTAAACCTCCACGCTTCTCCGGCTTTGAGGAACTCAAAGGTGGAGTTGTTCGGATCCTTCGGGAACGAAGTGGGTTCTCCCTATCTCTAGAGCCCGCTCTTCGGAGCACACGCCCTATTTGAAGGCGTGGTCGTCAGTAACCCTCATTCTATCTCTCACCGAAAACGTAAAAACTATACATATATAGGCATGGGTTGGGATTTATACAATAGGCCTGAAGGCAACTTTTGGTGGATCTTAATTATGAAAACTGACTCGAGGGGTCTCATCCTCAAGGGTTATTAATCCGAACAAAATTGTTGGCTAAATGGCCCGAGTTAAGTGGGATCTGATAAAATGCCACTTAACTCGTCATGCACATGATAAATCAAATACACGATTGAATAGCGTAAAATAGAGAACGAGTCTTAAACGAACCTGGTAGAAGCTCCAAGCATGTGCCTAGGCGGCGAGCTCCTACTCCGTACTTACACGTCGAAACTAAATACTAATGCCCACTCATGATGAAGTCATACATCTTATATCACACATACATCCATCACGCATCAATCAACACACAACAACCTATATCAATTCTAGAGAGTCTACTTAGGCTAGTTTGCATTAAATCATGATCATTACTTAGTTACCTTAATTAGTTTCTTATCCTCCATTTTTAACACCACTCAATCAAACAAATTTCATATTTTATCCTTAATCAATTCTACATTTATATATATATTATGATAATACACAACTCACCAATCCTAACATGCAATTCTAATAATCAATACTTTTAAATAATTAAGTTAAAATAAATTATACCTCGCGGGATTCGTGGCTCGAATTCGGCACCCTATGGCGTCCGAAGTTCGATAGGGTTCGATCGGAGGGATTCGACGGAAGATCAGGTGATTTCCGACGAATTTTGGTGAATTTATTTTTCCGGCGGTTTTCCGGCAACTACCCTGACGGTTTTTCGGCAGCCATTCCAGTAGGGCAATCGGGGATAAGGGTTAGCACTGGCTTGGCGATCTCGTCCCAATGGTTGTGATGGCAAGGATGACCATGGCGGCAATGATTGTCGGCGGTGGCATCGAGTTTGGTCGGGGCGGTCGATCGCTTCGATCAAGCCCACGACCGGCTACGACGGCGGCACTAGGTAAGGGGGAAATGTCAGGGAGGTCAAGGGGGTGGTTGTCGGAGTCATGGCGGCAGCAGCGCGGCCCGGATGACGGCGGATCTACAAGGGGAGCGTTGCGGCTTGTGGGGCGATTCTGGCGTCGTGGCGGCGAGACAGTGGCGGGGCGGCGTTGATCGGCACGGCAGTGTGGCATCGACGGCAGTGGCAGCGGCGAGAACCACAGTGGGTGGCGAGGGTTTTGGGAGGGGGAAGTGTTGGGGAAAGGAGAAAAACACTCCAATGGCAATTTCGTAAATAAGTATTGACTCGATTCCTACTCGAATCAAAATAATAACTAGTTCGTAATAAATTCTAAAAAAATCTAAAAAAATATGGAAAAATCCCATAAAATTAAACAAACATAACAACATCTAAATGACATGCTCTATAACTAATAACCCACCTGAATATGATCCAACGCGTCCTAATGCGTTATTCGGCCTAAAACTATTTCTACAATCCAACATATAAAAAGAAAAATACTACATACTTTCATATATTCTAATAACTCATTTCTCACCATCTTCTCGTCGTTATCATCATATATTCAGGTACACCTGACTCTCATCGTTCATAACTCACGGCTGGCCTCGACTTAGCATGCGGTTCATGAAACTGACTCGACTCGAACCAACTGTTGAACCAACTGGTTTGGTAACGTAAAACTCTGACTTGAGTCATAGATTTTACAACATTCCCTCCTTATAAAAATTTCGTACTCGAAATTTTAGATTAGGAGGTTTCACTCTGGTAGCTATCTACAAAACGTGAAATCTGAGGTGAGACGCTTGCGTACCTATCACGTTTGTCGTATCCTCTAGTGCTTCAGCAATCGTGGCTGTGTCAATCCTAGCTGCCCATGGTGGTACTGAGACGGACGGTCCTGCTGGTGGTGTTGTTTCATTCCTCTCTGATCCAAGGCCTGTTGTTCTTGTCCTGTCATGATGGCTACAAGTCCTCTCTACTCCTATCTTAGTGGCTATCGGTCTCCACCTCTCTGGCCTTGTCCTTGACCTTGCTGACCTCTCTGCTGTGGTTGTTGCTGGGGAGTTGGGAGTGTAAGTCTTTGCGGAGGTGCTGGGAGCGTTACTTGTTGGGTCTGGCTAGTTGGACAAGTTGCCGCTCTATGCCCTGGTTGACCGCAACTATAGGATACATCTATGCCCACTTTGCACTCTATAGCTCTATGTCCTAGCTGATGTTATCTATAGCATGCATCTGTTCGACGTCTCTATTGTGCTCCTTGCTTTAGTTGATACGATCTAGGGTGTTGCTACTTCTCGTCAAATTCCTAGCGAGGTCTAGCAGCTATAACTCGTTCTACCTCGCCTGCAACTCTCACAACATCACCGAAAGTAGCGAACTTCCTATCCAAATAGACCATCCTGATCTCGTGATGGAGGCCTTCGTAAAAATGCCCTATCTATAAAAACCTTGAAAATAATTAGGTTATTTTATTCACGGTTTTGTAAATCTTAAAATGAATCAATTATTTAATTATTTAATTCTTAGAAATCAATATTTTATCAATTATAACCCATTCATAGTTTTTGACCTTTTGTTATCACACAAATATAGTTATGAGTAAATACGTTCTTTTCTATAAAATTTAATATAATGACTTCTTAAAATTCCACACATATTTAATGTAATGACTTCTAGAATTCCACATATATTTGTCTATATAAAGGAAAGTTCTGTTGTTAAATGAAACATCCTTTGGATAGGTTGTGAGTACATTTGACACACAAAGGGGAAGACTTTAGGATTATTTGTTATAGTTGCAGGGTCTTCACCAAATTTTCAGGTCTGTTTAATTATTTAAAATATTGTATTTTCCTTTGTGGACAACCTAGTCGGCTTGAGCTCGATTCGACCACCATGCACCGAGTGCAATCGGGGTCAAGTAATTGACTCAGTATGACACGAGCTATGCCCTTCATAATCCAATAAGGGACATGTCGGAATGGGACCTAACAGCCATAATACAATAAATTAAACATGGCAAATTGGACTCGCCAGCCAATTACGGTCATGGTAGACTGACCCATCAGCTAATAAATAGACATAGTGGACTGACCCATCAGCCAACTAATGGACATGGTGGATTGGACTCACTAGTCGATAACAAACATGGCGGATTGGACTCGCCAGCCGGTAATGGACATGATGGATTGACCCATCAGCCAATAAATTAAACATGGCAGATTGGACTCGCCATCCAATTACGGACATGGTGGATTGGACTCACCAGCCAATAACGGACATGGCAGATTGGACTCACCAGCAGGTAATGGACATGATGGATTGACCCATCAGCCAATAAATTGGACATCGCGGATTAGACTCGCCAGCCAATTACGGACATGGTGGATTGGACTCACCAGCCGATAACGAACATGGCAGATTGGACTTGCCAGCCGGTAATGGACATGATGGACTGACCCATCAGCTAATAAATTGAACATGGCGGATTGGACTCGCCAGCCAATTACGAACATGGTGGATTGGACTCACCAGCCGATAAGGGACATGGCGGATTGGACTCACTAGCTAATTATGGACATAGTGGATTGGACTTACCAACCGATAATGGACATGGCGGATTGGACTCGCCAGCCGGTAATGGACATGATGGACTAACCCATCAGCCAATAAATTGGACATGGCGAATTGGACTCGCCAGCCAATTACAGACATGGTGGATCGGGCTCACTAGCCGATAACGGACATGGTGGATTGGACTCACAAGCAAGTAATGGACATGATGGACTAACCCATCAGCCAATAAATTGGACATGGCAGATTAAACTCGCCAGTCAATTACGGACATGGTGGACTGACCCATCAACCAATAAATTGGACATGGCGGATTGAACTCGCCAGCCAATTACGGACATAGTGGACTGACCCATCATCCAACTAATGGACATGGTGGATTGGACTCACCAGCCAATAACAGACATGGCGAATTGGACTCGCCAACCGGTAATGGACTTGATGGACTGACCCATCAGCCAATAGATGGACATGAGGGACTGACCCATTAGCCAACTAATGGACTTGGTGGGCTGAACCATCAGCTAATAAATGGACATGTTGGAATGGTCACAACAACCATTATTATAGATAATGATAGGGAGTTTATGGACTTGTTTTATTTAATTATACGGCTTAGTGGTTAATCACTAACGCCGAATTGCCCTCCGCAGGTTAGCAGCTAGAACTAAAGACCAAGAGACACAGGGTGGTTCTTCTACCAACTCAGCTGGTGAACAGATAATAAGCGGACTTCTCTTTTTACTTTTCTTGTGTAATAAATGTGGCTATGGGAAACGGTCCAAGATTGTGGGATAATTACTTCATGCATTGTCGTTTGAAACATAAGTTCTTTTGAGTTAGAAATGCTAGACTTATTTGCTTTCATATTATTCATGTAATCTTTTAAGTAACACCCGGTCCGGTTAGGGCTGGTTATTATGGGGTTGGTTTTGTTAAATTTTGAGTAACACCTGGCCACTAAGGCCCACAATATCGTGAAAAATGGCGGGTCGTTATAGGTGGTATCAAAGCGAGGTTTCCCGCTAGCTCACATTTTATGACTCAAGTACCTTGTTGAAAAGTCCAATAATTATTTTTTCCCATTGTGTTGTGTTATTAATTAATAAATTCATTTGCTACTAATAAACCTAAGTGAAAAAAAAACATATTAATGAACCATGATGGTTCGATGTTTCAAATGGCAGACACCCGCTGACAGTCAAGCCGATTTGCGCAGTCATATTCGAACACAGAGAATGTATTAGCCCAAATCCTGATGGCCATACAAGGAATAGCGCAGGCTTCAGAAAATACAAATTCTATAGTTCAGAATATTGTGGAGCGGTTACTGAGAGTAGTAACAGGGAATGGAGCCTTAAACTTGGTAGCGGGTCCTAATAATGTCCCAGATGGTGATCAGCGGAGTGCCCAAGGGCAGGCAGGGTTATCTGACCCGGGCAAGCGAGGGGAGCTTCCAAACCCAGTGCCACCGGCAGTCCGACAAGTGGTGCCGCCAGCTGTGGATGATAGTGAACGATACACTGTGGAAAAGTTCCGAAAGAATGGAGCTGAGGTATTCATTGGAGGGATTGATCCAATGAAGGTGGAGAGCTAGATAGACATTACTGAAAAAGCGTTCAGGGCTCTATCGGTGCCCCACTGCCATCAAGTGAAGTTGGCAACATGCATGCTTTAGGAGGAAGCATCTTACTGGTGGAAATCCATGAAAAAGACTACATTCTATCAATGTGAGATTTCATCCATCTCATGGGTAGAATTTGTAATAACTTTTAATGGACAGTACTTTCCTGAGTGTGTGGTCCAGAAGAAAGCACCGGAATTCGCCACTCTGGCTCAGGGGGAGGATTCGGTTCGGGGATATGCCAATAATTTCTTGCAGTTGGAGCGATTCGCACCAGGAATTCTGGCAACTGACAAGGATAGAGCGGACAAATTCTTTTAGGGATTGAAGCCAGAATTGGGGAGTAGGGTTGCTACGGCACCAAGGGGCACCATAACCGAAGTGATTGAGGCAGCCACGACTCATGAATTAGTGTATGAGCATACTGTGCACAGAAACAGGGAAGGGCTACTGTGAAACATAAAAATGCCGACTAGGGTAGTAGCCAAAACCGGTCGGCAGGACACTAGCAGCAAAACTACCAAAGGAGCATTGAGGGGAACCTCAAAAGGAAGTTTGAGAAGCGTCCGTATCGACTATGTAAAAATTACAATAAGATGCATTCAGGGACATGCAGGGAGCCCCGTAGGTGCTATAATTGCGGAAAGATGGGACACATGCAGAAGGAGTGCCGTCATCCTCCGAAGCAGCAACGGGAGCAGCCGGAGAAGGGAAGGCACCAGCTCCTATTTGCTACCCGGTACCTGCACAACCGGTAGACAAAGGGAAGACAAAGCTCTATGCGGGAGATGGTGAAGTCACAACTTTAGGAGTGACTAACCTATCCTTAAATATACAAGGGAAACCCTATGTGTGGAACTTTATCATATATAGGGTAAAAGGGTATGATGTACTATTGGGAATGGACTGGTTGTTTGCAGACCAGGCTTCTCTTGACTGTAAAGGGAAGAGAGTGGTGATAAAACCTTGTAATTGTGAGATGGGAGTCATTTTCAACAGGTCATCACATGATCCATCTTCTTGTATCGTGTCGATTGGTAGGCAGTCGAGTTATGTGGTGAGGGTTGTAAAGCCTTTTTGGCTAACTTAGTTGAGTTGGAGTCAAAACCCAAAGAGTTGTCCATGATTCCTGTGGTAGCAGAGTTTCCCGATGTATTCCCAGAAGAACTTCTAGGGTTACCTCCTAAGCGGGCAGTGGAATTTGTCATTGACCTAGCACCTGGAACAACACCAATTTCTAAAGCACCATACCGCATAGCTCTAGTAGAACTCAAGGAGTTAAAGCAGTCAACTAGAAGAGTTGTTGCCGGTAGGCTTCATTAGACCAAGTACTTCACCCTGGGGAGCCCTTGTTCTTTTTGTGAAGAACGAAAGATGGATCACTTCGGCTGTGTATTGACTATCGAAAAATCAATCAAGTGACAGTCAAGAATCGGTACCCCTTACCGAGGATTGATGACTTGTTTGATCAGCTAAAAATAGCCGGAATATTTTCTAAGATAGACTTGCAGTCTGGTTATCACCAGTTGCGAGTAAAAGAGTCAGACATACAGAAGACAGCTTTCCGAACTCGGTATGGACATTATGAGTTTCTGGTTATGCCTTTTGGTCTAACAAATGCACCAGCAGCCTTTATGTCACTCATGAACACAGTATTCCATGCATACCTTGACAAGTTTATTATCGTGTTTGTGGACGACATTCTGGTCTATTCAAATAATGAAGAAGAGCATGTGAAGCACCTGTCTATTACTCTTCAAGTTCTGAGAGAACATCAACTGTTCGCCAAGCTCTCAAAGTGTGACTTCTGGTTGAGGGAGGTAAATTTCCTTGGTCATATTGTCTCAAAGGCTGGAATTGCAGTGGATCCATCAAAAGTGAAAGCAGTCACTGATTGGCCACAACCTAAGTCAGTCACTGATATCAGAAGCTTCCTTGGTTTAGCAGGTTACTATAGAAAATTCATTAAAGACTTCTCCTTAGTAGCATCGTCGATGACCAAACTCACAAGGAAGGGGGTCAAGTTTGAATGGAGTAGTAAGTGTGAGGAGAGTTTCCAATCTCTAAAGAAGAGTTTAACAACTGCACCAGTCTTGACCCTGCCAAATGGTAATGAAGGATTCGTAGTCTTTAGTGATGCGTCTCGGTTGGGTTTAGGATGCGTCCTTATGCAAGAAGGTAAGGTGGTGGCCTATGCCTCTCGTCAATTGAAGATTCATGAGCAAAATTATGCAACCCATGACTTGGAACTGGCAGCAGTGGTTTTTGCCCTGAAGATTTGGAGACACTACTTGTATGGAGCCCAGTTCGAAGTCTTCACTGACCACCAGAGTTTGAAGTATATCTTCACCCAGAATGACCTTAACCTTCGACAGAGGCAGTGGATAGAATATTTGAAGGACTACGACTTCCAAATCTTATACCATCCAGGGAAAGCAAATGTGGTAGCTGACGCGTTGAGTCGGAAGGGCAAAGTGGACAAAAGTCAGCAGCTAGCTAGACTTTGGGCCATGTCAGCAGAAGTGGTAGCTATCAACCCGATGGAGCAACTAACAGGTTTACTGGCAAATTTGGTTGTTTCCAATGATTTAGTTGATCGTGTTAAGCTAGCACAAATGGGTGATGAGGAGCTGAATAAAATGTTGGACAAGATTCCTGACATTGTAGCTGATTCAAATAGTGTGATCAGATTTAGAGGAAGGTTGTGTGTACCCAAGGATAATGCACTGAGGCAGAATATCTTGGAGGAGGCTCATCGCTCAAAGTTCTCGATACACCCTGGAGTTACTAAAATGTATCAGGATTTAAAGCGAACCTACTGGTGGATTGGGATGAAGAGGGATGTTGTGGATTTTGTCTCTAAGTGTCAGACTTGCCAACAGATCAAAGCCCAACATCAACTACCTGGAGGACTATTGCAACCTTTAGAAATACCAACGTGGAAATGGGAGTGTGTCACATGCGATTTTATTTCAAAGCTCCCAAGAACTCAAAAGAAGCATGACTCCATATGGGTAGTTGTGGACCGACTAACTAAGGTAGCTCACTTCATCCCCACGAAATCAATGAGAACGGCGGAATACCTGGCAGGATTATATGTTGACAATATTGTCAAATTGCATGGGATTCCAAAGGAGATAGTCTCTCGACTGCGATCCCCTATTCACCTCACATTTCTGGGAAGCTTTCCAAAAAGCCATGGGAACTCAAATTAAGTTGAGTACGACATATCATCCCCAAACTGATGGTCAGAGTGAGAGGACTATTCAAACTTTGGAAGATTTGTTAAGAGCTTGCATTCTTGACTGGGGAGGTGACTAGGAGAAACACTTAGCCTTGGCTGAATTCACCTACAATAACTCTTACCAAGCCAGTATAGGGATGGCACCATTTGAAGCCTTATATGGTAGGCCCTGTAGATCTCCATCGTGCTGGCTGGAGTCTACCGAAGCAGTTATAGTCGGGCCAGAGATGGTGAGGGAAGCAACTGAAAAGGTGAAACTCATTCAGCAAAGACTTAAGGCAGCTCAGGATCGACAAAAGAGTTATGCTGATACTCGAAGGAAGGACCTAGAGTTCCAAGTTGGGGAGTTTGTGTACCTAAAGACATCTCCTACGAAGGGGGTGATCAGATTTAAATTATCAGGGAAGTTGAAACTAAGATTCATAGGACCGTTCCCAATCCTGGATCGAGTAGGAAATTGTGCATATAGATTAGCATTACCACCAAGCCTAGCTGGAGTACACAATGTTTTCCATGTGTCAATGCTAAAGAAATATGTACGAGACGAAGATCATATAATCACAACTTTTAAAGACTTAGAATTACAACCAAATTTAACATACGAGGAAAAGCCGATTCGCATTTTGGCAAGAGAAATTAAGACACTCAAGAACAAGGAAATCCCTTTGGTAAAGGTATTGTGGAGAAATCAGGGATCAGAGGAAGCTACCTGGGAGACTGAGCAAGAGATGGCAAAGAAATACCCAAGCCTATTTGTGGCATAAGATTCTTATGATTGTAGTAGCATGCACCGATACCGAATAAATAATTAATTCTTAGTTTCTGTTGGCCGTTATAATATTTCGGGGACGAAATATTTCTAAGTTGGGGAGATTGTAAAAACCCTGAAAATAATTAGGTTATTTTATTTAGGGTTTTGTAAATCTTAAAATGAATCAATTATTTAATTAAATTAATTCTTGGAAATCAATATTTTATCAATTATAACCCATTCATAGTTTTTGACCTTTCGTTATCACACAAATATAGTTATGAGTAATTACGTTCTTTTCTATAAAATTTAATATAGTGACTTCTTAAAATTCCACACATATTTAATTTAATGTAATGACTTCTAGAATTCCACACATATTCTTCTATATAAAGGAAAGTTCTGTTGTTAAATGAAACATCCTCTGGATAGGTTGTGAGCACATTTGACACACAAAAGGGAAGACTTTAGGATTATTTGTTATAGTTGCGGGTTCTTCACCAAATTTTCAGGTCCGTATAATTATTTAAAATGTTGTATTTTCCCTTGTGGACAACCTGGTCAGCCTGAGCCTAGATTCGACCACCATGCACCGAGTGCAACCGGGGTCAAGGAATTGACTCAGTCTGACACGGGCTACGCCCTTCATAATCCAATAATGGACATGTCAGAATGGACCTGACACCATCATACAATAAATTGGACATGGCGGATTGGACTCGCCAGCCAATTACGGACATGGTGGACTGACCCATCAGCCAATAAATGGACATGGCGGATTGGACTCGCCAGCCAATAATGGACATGGTGGATTGGACTCACCAGCCGATAACGGACATGGCAGATTGGACTTGCCAGCCAGTAATGGACATGATGGACTGACCCATCAGCCAATAAATTGGACATGGCGGATTGGACTCGCCAGCCAATTACGGACATGGTGGATTGACCCATCAGCCAATAGATGGACATGGTGGACTGACCCATCAGCTAACTAATGGACATGGTGGATTGGACTCACCAAGCCGATAACAGACATGGCGGATTGGACTCGCCAGCCGGTAATGGACATGATGGACTGACCCATCAGCCAATAAATTGGACATGGTGGATTGGACTCGCCAGCCAATTACGGACATGGTGGATTAGACTCACCAGCCAATAACGGACATGGCGGATTGGACTCGCCAGCCGGTAATGGACATGATGGACTGACCCATCAGCCAATAAATTGGACATGGCGGATTGGACTCTGCCAGCCAAGTAATGGACATGATGGACTGACCCATCAGCCAATAAATTGGACATGACGGATTGGACTCGCCAGCCAATTACGGACATGGTGGACTGACCCATCAGCCAATAGATGGACATGGTGGACTGACCCATCAGCCAACTAATGGACATGGTGGATTGGACTCACCAGCCGATAACGGACATGGCGGATTGGACTCGCCAGCCGGTAATGGACATGATGGACTGACCCATCAGCCAATAGATGGACATGGTGGACTGACCCATTCAGCCAACTAATGGACATGGTGGACTGAACCATCAGCTAATAAATGGACATGTTGGAATGGTCACAACTGCCAATATTATAGATAATGATAGGGAGTTTATGGACTTGTTTTATTTAATTATACGGCTTAGTGGTTAATCACTAACGCGGAACTGCCTCCGCAGGTTAGCAGCTTGAACTAAAGACTAAGAGACGACAGGGTGGTTCTTCTACCAACTCAGGTGGTGAACAGATAATAAGCGGACTTCTCTTTTGACTTTTCTTGTGTTATAAATGTGGCTATGGGAAACGGTCCAAGTTTGTAGGATAATTACTTCATGCATTGTCAGTTTGAAACATTAGTTCATTTGAGTTAGAAATGCTAGACTTATTTGCTTTCATATTATTCATGTAATCTTTTAAGTAACACTCTGGTCTGGTTAGAACTGGTCGTTATAGGGTTGGTTTTGTTAAATTTTGAGCAACACCTGGCCAGCAAGGCCCACAATATCGTGAAAAATGGCGGGTCGTTACACTATCCTTCTTGTTCAGTGGACACCAAGTCTGGTGCAAATCTCTCAGAGCTCTAAACCTAGTTTCGTATTGTACCACTGTCATGGGTCCCTGCCTTAGCGTCTGGAATTACCTTTCCTTCCTCTTCCTGATGTTTGGTAGGAAATACTTTCTATCGAATTCCGTCCTAAATTCCTCCCATGTGATGTCCTAGGGCTGGCGATGGGCAAATACTGTAACGACCCAGCCCAAAGTGCAACGTAATGGGCCAAGTCATTTCTTTAAAATGGGTACCCCGAAAGTTAAAGATCTATAGTCCATTCCCACTTATAAATAGGATCTTCTCCCAGTAGGTATTAGATGTGGGACTAAGTTGAGGGATCTCACAATCCACCCACCTTAGGGAATTTCATCCCCGAAATGCCTATTCTTGGCCCGTTGCTAGCCCCAGCCCACGACCTTTCTGGCCCGTGACCGGCAGCCTAGCCAATATTTCTAATCTAGCCCACCATCTAACACAGAACCAGGTCAGCTCTGATACTATTTGTAACGACCCAGCCCAAAGTACAATGTAATGGGCCAAGCCATTTCTTTAAAATGGGTACCCCGGAAGTTAAAGATCTATAGTCCATTCCCACTTATAAACAGGATCTTCTCCCAGTAGGTATTAGATGTGGGACTAAGTTGAGGGATCTCACAAATACAGAATTCCAGACTGAACTCCACCATATCATGGCTTCGTCTTGGAATGCTCCTGTGATGATGTGCACTCGGTGCTCCACGCGGCATGCCATAGTGTCAAACACTCCTATAGCTGACGATATCCACAAGAATGCCTCTTCTACGTCTAAATTTCTAAAGAAAGGTTGTCCACCATTCTTCTCGAACCTTTCGTACTGCTACAGTTCCAATTTCCTCGTATCCATTGATCTATTCGATCCTTCTCCTTGCTCATATCAAGGAAATTGTGGTCCCATACTTGCTGGTACACCGTCAAATCTTGAAGCTCCACTTCCGCGTGCAGTCTGCCCGTTACCTACTGCCACAGTTCCGTTGATGTCTGGTCTCATCCTCACCTGAAGTGGGGCAAATAGAGTTGTCGTTGGAGTAGTCCTCTATTGCAGCAGTGGAGGAGGAGGCGGCAGCAAGGGGTCTGTGGAAACTACTGGCTCTCCTCGTGAAGACCCACTGCTGGTCTCTTCTCATTTCTGGCCACAGAAAGAGCTATCTGTCTGAGCTCTCTCCAGAATTCTTCCTGATCTCGCTGCATTTGTCTCCAAAATTCTTCTTGACTTTGCTGCATTTGTATTTGAGCTTCCGCCAACCTGGCAATTGCCGCATCTCTCTCCTATTGACTACTTCTGGTGCGGTAACTATCACGACCACTGTCTCGGTCCCGGCGACTATCTCGATCACGGTCACTGTCTCGATGATGGCTCTCACCATGTCGGCTAGCTGACATTGGCACACTGGTCCTCGCTGGTGGCATGGTGGTCCTCAGTCGACTAGATGCAGTGACACTGTGACCATGGTCAGGACTATCCTGTCTCACCAATGGAGGCAATGGGGTCCTGATCTACGTCTGGCGGGTCTGGTTCACAATCCTGTTGTGTACCCTACTCTAATCTAATCACCCTATCACACCACTGCTAGGTAAGAAAATTTGTGAACCAAAACATAAAGATAGAAAAATACCTGTCGGTACAGCTTGAAGTAGCTTCGGCATACATGTAGCCTGTAACGCATCTACCATCTTAATCAACCAAGGCTTAGCTCTGATACCATTATGGTAACACCCCATTTCGGCTCACCCGTGAACCGACCCGAAAATGTCACTGAGCGACCAAACAGTTTGCTAATCTACTGGATATGGTTAAGCTGACTCAGGATATGCCTCGGCATCTCAAGATGGAGATGCAAACATGAAATGTATGAATGAGAACAATTGTGTTCTAACGGAGTCCTACATGCATGCCATGACGTGCAAGTAAAGACAAGACAAAATAATAAATGAGAAACCAAAAGAAAATATATACTATTACAGAAAAACGGATAAAATTTTGCCTAAAAGTGCAATAAGTGCCAACTTGTCCACGACAAGAGTACATAAACTTTTATCAAAATACGATAAAATATAACAATCAATTATGGCATTCAGTCATTATCTCATTTGTTTTCATCTGAGCCAAGTCTGAACTCCAAAGCTCCCTACTCATTCACAATTATCCGCTCGTCTCATAAGAAGAAATTTATCAAGACAAAAACATTCTAATTATCATTCACACAGCATTAACACACCATCATTATACATTACACGCGGCAGGTACAAGTGTGCGTTGTTCGTGCTGCTCCTCCGCAGTCCCGATAGCTTTCATCCCTCTCATTTCTCACCTACATATATATATATATATATATATATATATATATATATATATATATATATATATATATATATATATATAAACCGTCAGTAACGAGTGTTACCGGCTCAGAAAATAACTAATATCAATCTGGCACACGAGAGAAAACTCTCCTGTTGAATCAAAACCATATACTTCCTCAAGAACTCTCATCAGGGCATATATGGGAGCCGCCGCCATCGGGTCGACAGCCTCCCCTTTCTTTCTCATTCTCATACCTTGGCCATTTCTCTATCGCTTCTCGCATCAAATCTCATTCCTTTCTGCCCTCTACATCTTCCATATTACTCTTGGCCTAGAGTACGAAGGCCAAGCACTCTCAGGCAGTCGCCTTTAGTACCCTTTGAACCACAAGTCTAGACATGCACTGTATTGCAGTACCCGTAAACCTCCACACTTCTCCGGCTTTGAGGAACTCAAAGGTGGAGTTGTCCAGATCCTTCGGGTACGAAGTGGGTTCTCCCTAGCTCTAGAGCCCGCTCTTCCGAGCACACGCCCTATCTGAAGGTGTGGTCGTCAGTAACCCTCATTCCATCTCTCACCGAAAATGCAAAAACTATACATATATAGACATGGGTTGGGATTTATACAATAGGCCCGAAGGCAACTTGTGGTGGATCTTAATTACGAAAACTGACTCGAGGGGTCCCATCCTCGAGGGCTATTAATCCAAACAAAACTGTTGGCTAAATGCCCGAGTTAAGTGAGATCCGATAAAACGCTACTTAACTCGTCCTGCACATGATAAATCAAATACACAATATGTAAAAACCATGATTTTTATTACAAGACTCGAACCTAAATGTTATGAAATAAATATAGATGAACCAATATGGTTGGTTATCAAGTCGACCGGTCATGGTTCGACTTAAGGTCACCTAGAAAATACCTATTCATGAATGGATGATGGGGTGTGAGAATTTAATGAAGGGGGCGTTGAACCTAGGAAATACCAATGGATGATGGGGTGTGAGAATTTAATGAAGGGGCTCGTTGAACCTAGGAAATACCAATGGATGATGGGGTATGAGAATTTAATGGAGGGAATGGTTGAAGTATATATATATGTAGGAGGAGGGAGTATTTCATCCCTCATCTCCATCCCAGGCGACCTCCCCATTACTGTGTGAGTATTTCATCCCTCATCTTATTTGTTTCCATTAGGATTCTTGCATGCAAGGTTTGTTGAAGACGCCCTGCCAAGTTGCTAGATCTCCAGTGTCTTATGCATGGGGTTCTTGTCGATTGTTTAGTTGTTTTGTAAATGGACATGTTAATAGTTAATTATCATTAAAATTTCTGAAAATTTAATAAGGAATGAAGACTAACATGAACTAATTACATCATTTAAAATTGATAGTATATTAGTCATGTAAGTTGCATGTAGGTTCATGCAAAATAAAATTATACTAATGTATAATTTTATGCCCTCATTCAGATTAGAGTTCATGGGTCACAGTCAGACGAAATCACAAGTCAGGTACGTATAATAGGTAGAACATCGTATTTTCCTTGTTGATAGCCTAGGTCGGCCTGATCCCAGATTCGACCACCATGCACCGAGTGCAACCGGGGTCAAAGAATTGACTCAGTCCGACACGGGGTCGTATTATGTGCGTAAATTGTGTAATGCATCGACATTATTTTGGAGTAGTGATAGCCGCCCAATAAAAAGGCTACGGCAGGGGTGAGCGAGGCACAGCGATTCCTCCATCACACTGGAGTGCAGTGATAGCCTCCCCATAAAAAGGCTACGGCCGGGGTGTGTGAGGCACTGGCACTAGAGTTGGCGGTGAGAGCTTCCCCATAAACGGGGCATAGCATTCACCTGAGTGCAGTGATAGCCTCCCCATAAAAAGGCTACGGCTGGGGTGTGTGAGGCACTGGCACTAGAATTGGCAGTGAGAGCTTCCCCACAAACGGGGCGTAGCATTCACCTGAGTGCAGTGATAGCCTCCCCATAAAAAGGCTACGGCTAGGGTGTGTGAGGCACTGGCACTAGAATTGGTAGTGAGAGCTTCCCCACAAACGGGGCGTAGCAATCACCTGAGTGCAGTGATAGCTTCCCAGAAAAGCTACGGCCGGGGTATGCAAGGCACTGGCACTGGAGACGGTAGTGGTAGCCTCCCCACAAAAAGGCTACGGCCGGGGTGTGCAGATCACAGTGGATACCTCCTCCGCATTGTTTTGGAGTATAGCGGAATCACTCCACCGCATATTAAAATAAACATAAGGAAATAGTGGAATGTACTTGATTTATTTTATCTATTATACTACTTAGTGTTGTAATCACTAACGCAGAATTGCCTCCGCAGGTGTGCAGATATGAAAGTAGGTGATTGACAACCAGGGCATGGAGCAAAATAAATATGAGGACTCCTTTTATTATTTATTTGAGAAATAAGTGTGGCTACTGGGAAACGGTCTACGACTGTGGGATCTTTATATATGTTTTTGTTAAATAAAAATGTTAGACATATTTGTTTAATTGTGAGTAACACCTGGCCAGCTAGGCCAAATTGTTGTGACAAATGACCGGGTCGTTACATAATAGAATAGCATAAAACAAAGAACGAGTCTTAAACGGATCTGATAAAAGCTCCAAGCATGTCCTCGTGCCTAGGCGGCGAGCTCCTACTCCGTACCTATACATCGAAACTAAATACTAACGCCCGCTCATGATGAAGTCATACATCCTATATCACACATACATCCATCACGCATCAATCAACACACATCAACCTATATCAATTCTAGCAAGTCTACTTAGGCTAGTTTGCATTAGATCATGATCATTACTTAGTTACCTTAATTAGTTTCTTATCCTCCATTTTTAACACCATTCAATCAAACAAATTTCATATTTTATCCTTAATCAATTCTACATTTATATATATAATGATAACACACAACTCACCAATCCTAATATGCAATTCTAATAATCAATAGTTTTAAGTTTTTAAGTTAAAATAAATTATACCTCTCAGGATTCGTGGCTCGAATTCAGCACCCTATGGCGTCCAAAGTTCGATAGGGTTCGATTGGAGGGATTCGGCGGAAGATCACGTGATTTACGACGAATTTCGGTGAATCCAATTTTCTGGCAGTTTTTTGGCGACTATCGTGACGGTTTTTCGGCGACTGTTCCGGCGGGGCAATCAGGGGTAAGGGTTAGCACCGGATCGGCGAGCTCGTCCCAATGGTGGTGACAGAAAGGACGATCGTGGCGGCGATGATTGCCGGCGGTGGTGTCAAGTTTGGTCGGGGTGGTCAGTCGCACCGATCAGGCCCACGGCCGGCTTCGACGGCAGCGCTAGGTAAGGGGGAAATGTCAGGGAGGTCAAGGGGGTGGTTGTCGGGGTCATGGCAGCAGCGCCGCGGCCCAGATGGTGGCGAATCAACAAGGGGAGCGTCGCAGCTTGTGAGAAGATTTCGGCATCGTGGCGGCGAGACGGTGGCCGAGATGGGTTGTGGCGGCACAACGACGGCATGGCGGGACGGGTCGGCGTTGATCGGCGGCAGTGCAGCGTCGACAACTGCGGCGGTGACAACCACAGTGGGCAGCGAGGGTTTTGGGAGGGGGAAGTGTGGGGGAAATGAGAAAATATTTCGGTGGAATTTCGTAAATAAGTATTTACTCGATTCCTATTCGAGTCAAAATAATAACTAGTTCGTAATAAATTCTAAAAAAATCTAAAAAAATATGGAAAAATCTCATAAAATAAAACAAACACAACAACATCCAAATGACATGCTCTATAACTAATAACCCACCCGAATATGATCTAACGCGTCCTAATGCGTTATTCGGCCTAAAACTATTTCTACGATCCAACATATAAAAAGAAAAATACTGCATACTTTCATATATTTTGATAACTCATTTCTCACCATCTTCTTGACGTTATCATCATATATTCAGGTATACCTGACTCTTATCGTTTATAACTCACGACTGGCCTCGACTCAACACGTGATTCATGAAACTAACTTGACTCAAACCAACGGTTGAACCGACTGGTTTGGTAACATAAAACTCTGACTCAAGTCATGGGTTTTACAGTTGAGGCTCTTTAGTGACGAATCTCAACTTGGGTTTGTCTACGGGACTGAGGAGAGCTGGAGTGGAAGTGGTGACATGGCCAGCGGAGGCCTAGGATGGCCAGACGATGGCGTCCAACTTGACGACGTGTTTCAGATTTCTGATCCTCTCTTCTCCAGCGGGCCACTTTTTGGCTATTTCCCAGCAAGGGAGGGCTTCTTTGGTAGCAAGTCTCGGTTGTCTTTCATCAGTGGCAGTGAGATGAGCGTGTTGGTGGAGGTGGAGTGGCTGGAGATGATCTATACTGGTCGGACAGAGGTTGGGACGATGGCTGCTTACAGGTTCTCCATTGCTTTGGCGGGGGGCTTCTCTTTGCTTTTCTGGCTAGGGTACGCTTCACCAGTAGTGGTTCTCGGCTAGGTGGTGTCGGGGCACTCAAAGCTCTGGTCTGGTGGGCTTGGGGGTCACCAGAAGTGTTGCTCCGGCAAGGGGCTCCCCCCCCTCTTTCTCCCTTCTCTTTGTTTCTTCCTTTTCCAATCTCTCTCTACACAAGCCTTTTATTTAGGATGCAAGTTCCCTCCCTTCCCCACCTTCCATATTTTTGCAATGTGGTATTTATAGTGGATGACCTCATCTCATCTCCTTCAATTAGCTCCACATATGATGGCCACCAAATCCTCACCTACCTCTTTTTATCCTCCCCTTCTTTTTATCTTCTTCCTTTGATTTTGGAACAACCATGACCAGGTCGTGAATGTGGTTAAATTTAGCTTAGGTGTAGTTGTTCGATCACATAGTTCGGACGAACATTACTTTAATGTATTTATTTTCTTATTTTATCTATTTATATGTTTGGCTATTGTTGTGTGCTGAGTGTTCTCATGTTATGTCATTACATGTAGCTTTTTATTAGGTTGTTGCACGCATCCATTCATTCTTTTCATGTTGAGTGTTAGTTGCGCATTTAGTGATGTCTTCTTCTTGAAACAACAAAAGGGTTGCTTCAGTTCATTTCTCGTTTGAATCTTTCAGATTAGTCAATTTATGTGTGACTCGAATAAATCATAATAGTTCTAATGTATGGTTCTTACATAAACTGGATTTAAGGTGTTACAGCCTAGGCACCAGGCACCACACGTCTAACCTGAACTCGAATTTGATGGGATTTTAGGGCTATTTAAGCCAAATTTTGAAGGTGTTGTCGGAAGAGAGTCTA
>JAURVB010014429.1:0-13149 GCA_033002965.1 Piper betle | reverse complement strand
TAGCCAACTTAATCTGGTGGTGGGTGGTGGAGCCTTCCCCTCCTCTTTTTTATTCAATAAATTTCATATTATACCCTCATTTATTCTTTATCATTTCTATATTTTAACACTCATACACCTACACCTAAGCTAGTTGTATTGCAATTCAGCTTCCCAGCAGACCGTATATATAGGAAAAGTTTTTATAAAACCGAAGTAAGAAAATTTTCAGCCACACAAATTAATCTGGGTTGTTCGGTTACAAAGAGAACCTTATTGATTTTACCTTCCAAAATAAACATCAAAACCCCTCCCTCAACCTATTATGGTGTCTGCGGCTGGGTTAGGTTGGCTTTGGCCTGATCTAGCCAAAGGCCAGCCAACTTAATCTGGTGGTGGGCAGTGCCCCCCACCCCAAGCAGGTCTGGCTGATCGTGGGTAGATCTAGACAGAATTGACCTGGTCCAGCTAACGACAGTTGGATCTTGCCGCGTTCTACTCTAATAGGTGGAAATAGGGGTTTGATTTAATCTGGACCAATTTGGTGGCAGATAATCTTGTGTGCTTGGGGGCAAGCTATCATAAATATATGGTGAAAAATTGTCACAAAAACACCATGACAGACTACTCTGTTTGTAAAGGCCTAATTAGTGTACATTGATGGCCTTAATCATTTTTTTAAAAATAATTAACTTAGTTAAAGATCTTAATCATATCATAAATTATATATTAAATCATACCTCAACAGGTATTAGATATTAGATTAACTTAACTGTTTAAATATTGTTATAATCCACGCACCTTCAAGAAATTTTGTCCTCGAATCTTTCTCTTAACATACTACAATCTATCTAATATGTTTTGGATTCGCTCTGATTCTACTTCTAAAGGACTAATTAATGCAAGCTTATATGTTTAGTTATCTTTTCAAAGGTTCTAAACACATCCTTAATAATATATTGCATCATACTCTAATAGGGGTTTGATGTTGGCCTAATTTCACTTTTTGGGAGGTTACAATGATAGTGATGATCATTTTGTCACAGTATTTTGGCATCATAGGCTTTTCACGTAGTATTGGACAGTGGCAAATTTCGTGACAAACTATTTTATGGAAAAGTCTATGACAAAAGCTTATTTTTCTACTGGTGTTTAGGCTTAAAAATAATTGCAAAATAGTATTCTAAATGGGCAAATGGGCGGGCACATCATAATAGGCCAATATCCTTAAGAATAAAAATAGCCGTCTCTGCAAATTTGTCATGGTATTATGTCGATGAGAAATTTGTCAAGGTCTTGTATAGTTGTTTTGTGTCAAAAATTTTGTCACTATGGGTCGTGACAAAAGTTCATTATAAAATATTTGATACGATAATTTGTAACGGGATGTCTGTATCAAAATATTGTCTTGGTTACATCGTGACAATAGTCATGTCAAAGATAAAAAATTTTAAAAAATTTAAAAAAATTGTCACCATTTTTTATATGGAACAATTGTAGCAAAATTTTAATATGGTGCCCTTGTGGTATTTTTTTATATGGAACAATTGTAGCAAAATAATATGTTGACACGATATTTCCCCTTGTCAGAATCCCATGATAATTTATTATTATCATGGTATTTAAGACTTGCCTCTGCATTTGCAGTGACAAAAGGCCATTTTTCTATGAAAATATAGAGTATGGTGTCACTAAATAACAAATTCATGGACACCACTAAAATCGATATATAATCTTTTCACTCATATATAAACTGCATGATGGTGTAAATTGTTGGTTGGAGGAGGAAGAATATGCCCAAAAGGCCTGACACTTTGAGCTCCGAGGATTTGGGGTTCATCAGGAGCCCTCGGCACCCAAGTGGCGGGTTTCATGCGCCAGCCTGTGGTGGGGGCGAACACAACTATAAAATACGCGTTTTGTGTTATTTTTGAAGGTAGATCAATTGAAGGGGTGATCCTAGGGTTTTGTACGCCGGAGAAGAGAAAGAACCCCTTATTATTAGAGAAAGACGTCAATTTTAGATTGTGACCGATCCAATCGTCAAGTTTTTTTATCGAATCATCAATTAATATGGGTTTTTCATCAAGATCAACACCAATTGAGTTCGTGTAGATTTCTTAATCCTATTTTCGATCAATATAAGTTGTAATTGATAGTTTATTAATCTATATTTGTGGAGAAGATTCTCTCAAGGTTATTTGGTTATATTATTGGTAGTGGATTCACTTGAGATTATTTTGAGAGTGGTTTCATTCGGGTTAATAGTGAGAGTAGTTTATTACACGTGTGAATTTGGGAGAAGCTTGTTTCTCACAAAAAACCTTAGTTATAAATTGATTAAATTATAGTAGAAGGTTCTCTTAGGTGGTTGTCTCATGATTTTTCCGTCCTATTTGAGAATTCTACATTAATTTGTACATGCTCTATTTATTTATGTGTGTTTTGTGATAATTTATTATTGTTGACTTGTATTTTGTCCAAACACGACAAATTTGGATTAGGTGATAAAATAAAAATCCTAACATAAATAAAGAGGGGTTCACATAAACGTTGGTTGTGTGACCAACGAGAACAATTGAAAGTCTAGAATCACATCTATAAAGCAGTTAGAGTAATAAAATGGATTGTATATATTCACTATCCCTAGACTATTGCCTATTATTAAAGATCAAGTATCCCTCAATATATTTCACCTCTGTCTATTTATAAAATACGAATCTCCTATTTCAAGTTTTCATGATAAAACAAATCCCTAATTGAAATATGACTTTTGATAACATCCTAATCTAAATTGAATGTGTGATTATCTAATAAATTAATAACTAAATCACTAAAGTTTATAATTTTGGACCCGTACTCAATTATAGTATGCCATCGGCAAATTTTTATTCTACTGCAAGATTTTTCTCATCGACCCAAATGCTGGAATATTGTCATGTAATACTAATGAGTCATGGCCGCCTGCACAAAATGCTAGACGGCAGCCCTTAAACATTAGATAACTTTCGGCGATACTACGAGAATATTCGTCAATATGTACAGCCACGGAGTAACGTTCATGTCATCGCAACTTTTTATTATCATTTTGAAGTCTCAAGCTACGCATAAAAAACAATCTATAAAACAAATGGGATTCTGGCCAGCCTTAGGGGCTCCTTTCAAATTAAATAACCTCCTCTACGTAGCAACGCTAGCCCTCTATTTAGAGCTTCATATATCTGCACATATAAAAAGATCAAAGAATCTTACGAAGAGCAAAAAGTCAAGGACATTAAGGACAAAATAAGAAGTCTTGCAATTAATTTTCTTGTGGACCCAAGTGAGCTGTGGGATCCCGTATTAAAAGAAAAAATTATGTGGGACTTGAATACTATTTGACTTGAGTGATTGATAAAAAGAAAAAAGACTATCTATTTCCATTTTATTTTATAGTTATAAACGACAAAGCCGCCCAATGTCATCTTGTTTGTCGAGAATGTAGATAAATAAATGAAACTGCGTCGTAACTTGGGCATTTGGTTTAGGTTTTTTTCTAATATAACTTTCATTAAGAAGAAATTACTAGCTTCAACAAATGTTTACGGGCGTAGTTTGTAGCACAATGAGCCAACGTCCGCATGAACAGGGCACTTAGTTTACTTTCCTCCTAACGGCTTCGAAGTTTCCTACAGGTCAGCAACTCCAACGTCGTTTAAAAAGCTTCCCGAATCAGTGTGGGCGGCATGCGTTTGAAACATATCATCTCGAATATACTTAAATTATATTTAAATTATTTAATTTTTTAAATTCAAATTCAGCTTGTCTGTGACTTCGAAACCAACTCAATTAAAAGTAAAAAATACCTCATTTTAAAAAATGCAATCAATATGAATTGAACTCATAACCTTAAGGTCATCTTAAATATCTACCATCTTAACTATTTCACTTCTTTATTATTATATTGTATATAAATATATATAAATGTATATATATATATAATATAATATAAAGATTATTTTATTATATTATTTTATCGAGTCGAGTTCAAGTTAAACTACAAGTCGATTTCAAGTTATAATTGAGTCGAATCGAGTCGAACATTGCCTTACTCAAATTCAACTCGAAGGATTCGAGCTTCGAGTCGAATTCAAGCTCGAATACTTAAATATCGAGTTTTGAATTGAGCTCGAGCCGAGCCAAGCCAAGCCAAATGCTAAATACTCACGAGTTGGCTCGCTCAATTAGCGGCCTTCAAATACCCTCACTAATTGAAATATTCAGATGCTTAATCATTAATCCTAGATTATCATTGCCATGAGAAATTGAAAAAGCCTCCGAGTATGTCGCATGGGAAATAAGTGGGCATTTTCAGGAGCTTTGAGCCCTCAGTACAGCTACACAAAAGGAAGATGTGCAGGCAAGTTCCTGTCATTGGAGTTTGATGATTCATGTTCAATTTGCGGTAATTTTCGTAATATTTTTTATAATCGGCTATATGATATTTAATATTTTGGTCTAAGCCAATCAATTTGATTAACAGAGAGGCAACATTTCTACGAAAACTATAATTTATAATGATCAAAGCTTGTCGGCATGCTTGGATAAGTCATACCACGCAAACTGCGTGGCCTCCAAGCTGTGACCACGGCCAGTAACAAACATTCTGGATCTCTGATATTGGATGCTAAGAACTCAACCTATCTAATCATTACTCAAATGTCAAGATCAAAAATCAGTGGGTAGATGTTATAATCGCTTAACATTGTAATATAAACAGCTAAGAAGGGGTGATAACATAATATAAAGTGTACATGGAGGAGAAACATGGAGTCCTCAAGCACTAGCTATCTCAATACATAATGCTTGGTTGATATGCATAACAACCGCTGCCATTGCTGGCCGAAGAGGAATGGTAAGACAAGTAGGAAGGGCATGGGGGAGCTTCACCGAGTTTCTCTTGAGGGCAGATATAAGCACCAAGACCATATGTAGAGCCATAGCCGAAGTCCATCATCATGCTGTAAAAATCGTTGCCTCCAATTCCCTGACATTTGAAAGTGTTGGTGTCTGTGGTCAGAGGAGTTGTTGAACCTGACGCCTCTTGGGATGAAGACGAAAAGCTGTAGTTTGTCAATGTCGAGCTCATGTCGGATACATCGGTGGGTGCTGGCAGAGTAAAAGCGTTGGAGCATGCAAACGGCTTCTGATCGAAGTCCCACCCATAATCAAAATTACCAGTTTCAAGTGTGGGCAACAAGGTGGATGATGCAGTGGGAGTTCGAGTCCAATTGCATTGGAAATTTTCCTGGTCGTTGTGAGCCACGGGGGAAGAGAAAGTTCCAGCATTATTGTTAGCTCCTTGAGGTTTGACAGAGTTTGCAGTTACTGCCATGAGCTTCTTCTTCAACTTGGTGTTCCAATGATTCTTCACGTCATTGTCTGTTCGCCCTTGCAGATGAGACGCTATTACCGACCATCTAACAAGATACATAATTGATAAGAAAAAATGAAGTAAAAAGGTACCAAAGAAGAACAGGGGAGATGTTCCTCCGGACGTATTATAATACCTGCTTCCTAAAGTTCTAAAGAGTGAACATATTATCTCATCTTCTTCTTCGGTAAATCCACCAAGTTTGATGTCCGGGCGTAGGTAATTGAGCCATCTCAGGCGGCAGCTCTTTCCACAACGTTTCAAGCCTGGAAAAGGGAATGAGAAAAATTAGTAGCTCTTTCTCAATAGCTGCTGTCTGCTACTTGGATTACACATTTGAAAATAAATCAGCAGAACACCATTCCAAAGCTTAATAAGTGAACAGAAAACTCCACCTTTCAATTTAGGAACTACCACTGACCATACTTTATATCCCCATTCTCGAATGAGAAAGAAACACAAGATTATAGTTTTTGAGAAAAACTTTCACGGCATGCTTTTAACGCAAGCCAAAGATGATCAGTTAGCTTAGACTTGATTATATTTTAAGATAGATTTTGCAAACCCCAGATCAGGAAAGGATGTAATATATAAACAGTGAACATGAGTTAAACAGAAAGATTGATTTTTTAAAAATCCATGAAATGCCTTGGGATCATAAGAACAAACCTGCTTTTTGGGGAAGAGAAATCCAGTTTCCGCCTGTCCCGTGTCTCTCTACGTAGTTCTTGAGACTGGTGTCTTCATCAGGAGACCAAGGACCCCTCTTCACATTCGCCTTGTCGCAACAGGGTGCCCTGCCCATGAGCGACCCAATCTCTCGTAGGCTGGAACAGGCCAAAGACAGAGCAAGAAGAGAGCCTTGGAATTTGTCTAATGTCTAAAGGCGTTTGCTCATGCTTTATAAAGAATCTGAAACAGAGCTTGACTTGGGTTACCAATTCTGTAACTATGTGACTATAATACATCGGATGTAATTTCATCTTCGGTTGAATGTGGGGGCAAGAGATCAGGGGGAAACCCAGTCAATGTTGGTGCATGGAAAGCAGACATAGAGATATCACGGAGAGTAATATGATCTTTGAAAATCTGGTGGATATCTACCCTTTACTAATTGCAGTTAATTACTTCAACTATTAAGGAGATAAAAGATTGTACCAAGTTGTTCTGGTAAGGAAGCCTAGCACTGCCGAGCAATTTTAGGCCCGGCCTCTTTCGGGTCATGTAGTGATTTTGCGTATTTTCTTGTACGAAAAGCAAGAATAATTCATCAATACATATAAGTCTTTGTTTAGAGATTTCGTGCGGTCTTGCTCTTAGAATAAAAATTATCTTTTTCATATATAATATACATAATTTGCCCGAGTTTGCTCAGTAAAAATGAAATGAAGATTTATAAATGGCTCTATGCATAGAGAATCGTTTGGACGGATTAGTGTAAGGGAAAGATTAATGGATTGTTTTCAAACGTTGTGTTAATGGTTTTCTACTATCTGGTGTTTTGAGTTCATACATCCCACAAACATCTTGATCAGCAAGTCCCACGAGGTATGGGTGAGAGGACGATATGAAAAACGTATTAAACTTCATACAGCTTCATAGCGTATGCTACCTGCTTAACCATCCTTTCGTAATTTTTGTCTCTGTCAAAGAAAAGAGGTAAGATGTTTTCAATGTGATGTAAAACGTCTTCCCACTTAAAAGAACAAAAAAAAGAAAAGAAAAGAAAACGTCTTCCCACTTTGTTTTGTTCAAAATTTATCTAGTCGTAATTCTTTTTATACATTAAAACTTGTGTCAGTAAGTGCTCTTAAAACTTCCCACGAGGTATGTGCTCGTAATTCTTAAGTAGCCCAGGAAGATGAAACTGAACAATCTGCAAGCAAATTATACAAAATCCAGCTGATGTTTATACCCATTTAAGTAGAACATTTACAGATGCAGATTGTATAACTGTCAAAGAAAGTGAGGTTATGTGAAGTTTATCATACATGAGACTTGTAAGTGTCGATTAAGTAGGTCTATTGATATGCAGGCAGTTCTGTTCTATTGATATATACACAACAACCGCCAAAAAAATTGCGTATGTTTTTAGTTGTAACATCAAGGGACCACAAGGTCGGTGGTGATTAACGTAATATGTTTTACAGCAAGGTCTGGCCATGCCAAACGAAGTCATCAAATCACAGAAACAACTATCAAAGATCTATAGTTATCTATGAACAACGAAACCCTTGTCTTGTGCATGAGACTCAGATCAATGGTATGTTTAAGCTATTATCTCAATTTTTTCTAATAAAGCAATACGCTTTATTCGAATTGGATTGGTACTTCTTTGCTGCATGGATATGGTTCGACAATGGAAATAGCAACAACAGTTATTACGGACGACGAGTACACCTCCTGAATAGCAGGCCGCGCGTTGGACAAACGGGAGCTCATTCCATTTAATTACGACTCTGACATGGATTATCCAGTGGTGAACATATTATTAACCAGGATTAATCAAAGTGGGAGATGAATAGGCTTGTTATTGTTGTGGACCAAAATTTTTTATCATTACAAAAAAATTGATTTTTTACCACTCTTTTCTCTACGTCTTATTTTTCTCCTAGGGATTTGGCAAAAAATTTGAAAAAATTAATATTATTGAAAAGAAGATACAAAATTACCAAAAGGATCCGATGTGATGTTGGGGCTTATTATTACCGTAGTTTTTCCCTCGGAAAAGAGGATTTTCTTTTTTCTTTTCTTAGTAAGCAAATTTATTCCTTCCAGTAAAATAATTTGGGTAACTACCCAAATTATGCAAAACAATTTCCCTAATAAAAGTAATAAACAAATTTCTAAGGCAGATGATCACTCATTAAATCACTTATGATTCTTTTAATTACCTAAAAACCTTTTGATACCTAAAAATGCTAGAAATTCTTGTTACAGCAAGGCTCGCTCTTCTAATTTTACTGATTCATTTCTTTCCATCATATTATTTTTTAAGTCCATCTTATTATTATTTATTTATCTCAAAGCATACAACCATCTCAGTTTCGTATGTTACAGTAGTGTCACGAAAGAACACGAAGGGACAAAACCAAAAGTCTATCATGTTGAAATCAGTTTTTCGAGCTGTTGACGCACTCCATTGAACGAGCTCCGATGTGTCGCACTCTGGCCAAGACCCTCGTTCAAATTCAAAAGAGCTAACAAATTTCCAAGTAAGGAGTGCCCCATCTTCTGCGAGCGGATTTGTGTAACGCCTTTCCTTATCCATGCAAGCAATCGGATTCTCAGATATCTTCAATGACCTCCACACCTACCTAAGCTGGCGCGTATATATGTATGAACCTGATCAGATTGGTGAAGACTAGGAAAGCCCCAAGAAACCGCGAAGAAAAAGATGGGTAAACAGCATTTTTTTTTCAATTTATTTACTTACTGAATTGCTAAATAATATAATGTTCTAAGTTTGACTTTAATGAACTCCATAGATAAAGGATTTGCCAAATGATGATGCAGCTTAATTGGCCAAAAAAATGGAGTTCTTGTGGATATAAATATTTGGCGGGTCGCTGTCGCCACCATTGTTTATGAACGTTTATGTTGACCTTTGCTAGCTTAGAATAATATATTTTATATATGGTTGACACGTTCTAGATTAATGTATAACAATTAAGTAGTATATTATATACATGGGTGGAGAGTCTGGAGACCATTTGCAATCAATATGGCTGCATAGTATGGCACATAGGGTCATCAATTTACATTAATATTCAGATCAACTGGAATGGGCTATGACTTTTATGAAGCATGCATGCTTTTCTGAAATGGGGACTGTCCAGTGTTCCTTCTAATGATAATATAAGGCCTGGTAATGGGACTGGTGAAGACCACGCCTTGTGTACTAGACCAACTAACATGGAATTGGTCCAGCAAGACAAAATCAAATTGTCAGTTGCTTGTACAAGATGCTGCTGCTCATGCAATCAGAATGATTCTTTTCAAAACTTTGCAAACAAGTTAAAAACCAAGTCAAGGCTAAAGCCTAAAAGCATGGCAATTTGCTACAATATGTGAAGGCCTTACACAAACTTCGGATGATGAAGCGAATAAAATAATAAAATGTACCCCATCAGGTTTTGTGTTGACCATGTAACTACGGTTATAAAAAAAGGTTCAATATAATTGGCTAAATCAACCCCGATCATGTTTGTTTTTTTTAACACAATTCACTTTTGCATGGTTCGATGGAATAGTAATTTTCTTAAGGGTAAGCGGCCGTAACTGTTACAACTTGAAATTCAATGGTTTGGTGGGAAGAACGAGCTGAAATAGTTAGGAGAATTGTGCAAGTCAAAGTTTATGGATATGATAGTTTGGATTAGGAGGTATCCACCTATTGGAAGGGCACGAAATCTACCGCTCAATAGTTTGAAAACAAAAATTCAAAAAACTCTCCATGTTGACCGGTTCCCATGCTAAACTTTATAGATGACACTCTAATAATAGATTTTGTAATTGACTCTTCAAGTTAAATAATAAAAGTTATTAAAACATATTATTTTTAAAAATAACTAAACAATTATTTTTTGTAATAACATGGCCCAATTATTGTAAAATATTAGGTATAATCTTCCTCTTAAAAGTTGTTGACTAAGTTGAAGATTTAAAAAATATTTGCATTTATATATTAAATTTTATCATATATGGTACAAGATCTGAGAGTAATTTTTGTAGGTTATTACCATCCACCTTAATGTTAGAAAATTTAGCACTTAGATTTTTCTTTTTCAATTTGTGACCGGCGCCCTAGTCTATGTTAAATATGATCCTAAGTTGGCTCTAATACCACCTTTGTAAAGACACCCTTATTATTAAAATATAATACCATAAAGTATTGGGTCATTATGTATTCGTAAAATATGAAATTAAATAAAATGAAGCATATTACTTAAACAGAATAATACTAACAGTGTCGATCGATCATTTATATACCATAATACATACCACTAATATGTCCATGACATACTATCCATATATCTATGTCCAAGTACCGATCAGCAAAAAGTTCATTAATATCAATTCCTTATTATATGCATAAAAATAAATCAACTAATATAAATAATATGAAATAAGTCAAAATACTGATTTTTCTACCCCGTCAGTCCAAAGTCTTCAATTACTTGCAAAAAAGATAAATTGGTTGTTTAGTATCAATATACGCGTTGACTCTTCTATTTACACATATAGTAATAATAAATAAGAAAATACGATTAAACATGAAATTCAATTTAACATAATGTAAAAATAAGATAACTCTATAACATAATTGCATCATATATCATCAACATTGTCATTTTGATCTCTCTCAAATTAAATCATCAACAATAGTAATATCATAAATATAATAAATTTAAAGATGATATTTTAGCAATAACTTACTCAACAATAAATTCACAATTCATCAGGTTAATTATTTTACACTTAATTAATCTAATACTATTTTATAGGCTAGACCACCTAAGAGTATTTTCCTTTTCAATTTCATCCATTATAGAGCAATTTTTGGACATGTAATTCAACGCATCCTCTGCATAACTCGAAACTTCAATTCATGATTTTGGTGTTGGTCAGTTCGGGCCCGTCTCAAATCGGTTTGAATTAGTTCAGCTTTCAGGGCCGTATGTGCATATTATAAAGGCTGAATATACTCGATATACAAATGATAGTTTCAGTTATGCTATAGAAGAGAATGAGTTATCTATGTAAACATGAGGTATACAAATTAGTTTAGGGCTAGATCTAAGTTGTTACAACATTTCGTTATTCATTTGGGTTTTTCATAACATCTTTTTTACCTACATTTTAGGGATTTTGGACTACCAAATTGACCTTGTGGGCCGGTTTGCTTTGAGTATCAATTCTTCATCCAGCTGAGCATAGGATTTCGAGGCACAATTAGCATCTTTGCCATGATTTCTATCCATAGAGTCACTTTCTCGATGGTAATTTCTGTAATAAAAACTTGACTCACTCCAGACTTAAGTCAATATTACGAAATACATCCCAAAAAATATAAAAACAGTAAAATAACATAACATGAAATAATCTAGTTCTAATGGATTATTTTATTTTATGGTATTTTACTTTATTTTTTCATATTTTTTAAATTTTATTTCGTAATATTAACACTAGTAGGGACTGTGTCAACTTTTTATTTTAAAACTACCTCTCTCCAAAAATATGAAAAAATACGGTAAAATACCATAAAATAAAATAATCCATTAGAATTCGATTATTTTATTTTCTAGTATTTTCCCGAATTTTTTAATATTTTTTGGGATTTATTTCGTATATTGACTCGAGTCAGGACCGAGTCATGTTTTTATTACAAAACTACCCTGCCTATTTCTTTCCCAACTCATAACAATATTATGAAATAAATCTCAAAAAATATGAAAAAATAGATTAAAATACCATAAAATAAAATAATCCTATTAGAACTTGATTCTTTTATTTTATGGTATTTTTCAATATTTTTTAAGATATATTTCATAATATTGACTTGAGTCGGGAGCGAGTCAACTTTTTATTATGAAACTATCCCTGCCCATTTCCTCCTCCATCCCCTATTTTGCCGGCGACTTTGTTTTTCCATCCCTGTTTTGCCGCACCACTCAACCGCCAGCCCCGCCCACCTGCACCCCTCTTAAACACCCTCCCCACCCACCCCCCCCCCCCCCCACACACACACACTCCCGCGCACCCCGCTGCCATCCTAACTCTTCCCCAAGCCTGGACGGTGCATGCCTAGGGTTGCAGTGACAACGTGACAACGCCGTAGCTCCCCACTGCCACCGCCAATGTGGCCCCGCCATGGTTGCATAAATCGGAATCGGAATCGGAATCGGTTTTCCAGTGAATCGGAATCGGAATCGGAATCGGTCTGAATCGGCCAGAAATCGGTTCAGTTGAATCGGTCCAAATTAATTTAATCGGTCATATATAATAATTTAACAATTCATAATATAAATATATTAAAATTAGGTATTGATGTTATTTTGATATTATTCTGTGTATTATAGTTTATGATATTTTTAAATATTTTTTAAGATTTTTTTTAAATTATTTAGAATTAATTATTATTTTTGACTCGAGTTAGACTCGAGTCAACTTTTAATTACGAGAATGCCACCCTCCCCTCTTTACCCCCGCCGGCGGCGAGCTCGGAGTCGGGGACGCACGGCGGAGGCGGAAACGGGGCGGCGACGTGGTCGGACGGCCGTGGCGTGGTCGGACGGCCGTGGCGGAGCTGAGGGCGAAGCGGAGCGGAGGGCGGCGACCCCGGAGTCAGGGACGCACGGCGGAGGCGGAAACGGGGCGGCGGCATGATCGGACGGCCGTGGCGTGGTCAGACGGCCGTGGCGTGGTCGGACGGCCGTGGCGGAGCTGAGGGCGGAAGCGGAGCGGAGGGCGGCGGAGCGAGCGCGACGGCGGAAGCGGGGAGGTTTTTAAAAGCCAAATTACCATTTTACCCATGCTTAATTAATTTAATTAAAATCAGACCTAGGGTATTTTAGTAATTTCTTAAAAAACCGATTCCGATTTAAATCGGCCGATTCCGATTCCGAGTTAAATCGGTCGGAATCGGCCGATTCAGCGACCGATTCGGGGCCGACCGATTCGGCCCCGAAATCGGATCGGCATCGCGCCGATCCGATTTAAATCGGCCGATTCCACACGGAATCGGCCGATTCCTG